>CM040422.1:151376141-151603641 GCA_022702705.1 Papilionanthe hookeriana x Papilionanthe teres | reverse complement strand
GAGGCACATATTCACACGAACTTCGAGCACAAGGGGAGTGATCATCTGCGAGACTAGTTCGGTGATATATGTCGGACACGTAAGAGCCCTTTGTAGATGGGCAAGGATGTGTTTACCGCACTGCTCAGGGTTTAGGACTCTCCCGAGTATCAGAGGAAGAAGAAGCAGACAAAGCTGATTTGCCGCTCGACTGCAGGGGCATGGGGACCACAAAGCACACTAGTGGAACCCTAATACATACGAAGTACAAGAGGAGGTTGGTAAAACTTTTTTTTGCATTAAATATTATTTTACATTAAATGTATGCTAATTATTCCATTACACTAACATACACTGGAGAAAGGACGGGAGCCAACTGCTGTAGAGTTTCACGAGCACACCCACATGCGACAATCAGATTAGCCTTGGGTGGACAATAGATCACAGGTGACCCGAGTAATTGACAAGATTAATAAGGAAAAAAGATCAAATAAATATAACAAGTTATTTAGTCTCTCACTTTCATATGTTTTGTAGGAGGCCTTCCTGAGGCTCAAGGAGAGCCGATCTCAACATTCGGTATGTGGTTCGGGCACATCACATGATCCTTCTGAGTACGACCGTTGGAGGGAGGCTTTCGGTGGGAAGAAGAATGACAGGGTCTACGGGTTGGGGTCCCAAGCGCCGACCTATGATTCTTGCCCGGCCTCTAGCACATTCGATGCATCCACTTCCACTTCACAGGAGGAGCGTCGTTAGGTTGCTGCTGAGGTTGCTGCCTAGGTAGCTGACTATATATCGGAGATGAGGGCAGAGATCGAAAAGATGCTGTGTTCTGAACTGTATAAAGGGAATGAGTCAGTGTAGGATGAGGGTGGGGATGATGATGATGAGGAGATGACACGGGATTATGAGGATGAGTAGGGGATTAATTTTTAGTTTGGTTGTGTATTGAATAATTTATTTTTAGGGAACATTAGCTCCATTGTGCAGTTGTACATTTTATTTGTTTTAATTCAATTATTTTTCTTTATTTATGTATATGATTTATGCGTTAATTAGTTTTGTTATTATGTTGTGTTGTGTTTTGATTGATCTGTTATGATTGCAGGTGTGTAGATTGTAGCGTTGAAAGAGGGCTTTATATTTTTTTAATGGTACAGGTTTTAGACGGCTTATCGACGGTTTTACGATGATTTATCGAACAAGCGAAGGTTTTCTGACGGTATATTAAATAAGCGACATCGGGGCAATGTGCTGCAATTTTTGCTACAAGCAAAGCCATCGATAAATTTCCATGGTTAACCAACGATTTAGGGACAATTTACCAACATAACCACGACACTATTAGACAAAATTGCAACACTTTTCCTACGAACTTTTTCGTTAGCTTTATAATCGACGGTCAAGCTATAGTTAAACATGACATATTTTTGAATGTATAGTGATGGTTATGGTACGTTGGTTAACCAACAGTTAGTATAAACCATCTTTAAAACCACTAGTAATTTAATTATCGACAAGCATTTTTGCTACATCAACTTTGTCGTAGCTAAACCGTCAGTAAATAAATTACTTACGGTTTATACGTTTTTACCGATGGTATTTGACCGTCGGTAATTAACTAAATTCCTACAGTGTTAATCCCAAATCAACCGAAGTCCACTTCATACCTATGCAATTCAATTCAATCTCAACTTCAAATCTTATTTAATTCAATTTTGAATCAACTCCAAATTTATACCTCAAACCCGAATATCAAATTCAAACTCAATACTACCATTTTGACATTCAATTGTTGGGCTCAAACCCAATGGATAAAGAAATTGTAAGATTCCACCCAAATTTTAACAAAGTTTAACTAACTTTAATTGACTTTAACCTTAAATAATGAAACTCAAAATAAACTTATCAAATTTTAAAACTTTAAACCTTAATTAACTTTAATAAAATTTAACAAGATTTAATAAATATAATGAATTTAAAACAAACTTCAATAGATTTAAATGAACTTAAATAAACTTTAACAAACCTTAATAAACCCTTTAAAAGTTTTGCACCAACCTTAAATCTAATAATCTTAAATAACTTTAACAATCAACTTTAAAATTGAATTCAACAAACTGTAATGAATCTTAATTAATTTTAACAAGCAATAAAATCTTTAAATTTTTAAAATGAACTTTAATAACTTTCAAACCAATTTTAAAATGGAATTGAAATAAATCTAATAACTTTAACAAATTAATTTCACAAAACTTAAAATTTTCAACAAATCAATTTTAAAATTTAAATAACCTTTTTTTAATAATAGACTTAACAAAATAAACCTTAAATATCAATTCTAAATAAATCTATAAAATGGAAATAAACTTAACAAACTCAAGCTAATCAGCATAAATGAAGTCAATTTTTATCCAACCTACCCATTTATCTAAGTCTTCAAATCTATCATCCCACAGATATTTGTTGATAACTATAAAAGGTGTAAGACATAATTTTAATAGAGTGTTTTCAAAAGTAATTCTTGGGATGTAATTAACTATGAGGGAGCTTCCTCATAGGGATACCATAACCTATAATAAAATAAGCACTATCTTACAACAGTAAGGTAAGAGAAGAATCATTGTTCCGTAGATCCATGAAGCATGAAGATTTTCATCATCTGAGAGATTAAATTTATTATTCTTCAAATGATGTATCTGATCATTTAGATAGAAATCTTTTCAAAATCTATGGTGATGATAATAAAAACCCACCACGATGCACTCTCTTGTGGTGCGGTGAATATGGGACGCTTGTCATTCAGTCAGAAATAATTTTTACTTGCAAGCAAGAAAATCATTGAGACTTTCAACTCCCACAAAGCATGAAGAATACAATGATTTTCTCTTTTCGTTCATTAGTTAACCCATTCGTATGAATGTCGACCCTCTTTTAACTTTTTGTTCATGTCTTTAGGATGAGTTTGGTGAATCCGAACGATCGAGTCCTCAATATTTATAGATTGTTGGCCCAAGAATTTACCTTTTCGAATCGTAGGTACACCAGTTCACATGCGTGAATTGTTTTGTCTGACTGATTGACAAGGTACATCATTTATGCTATTTTCTGACATGGGCCAGTGTAAGATCATTTTCTTTCATGTTATACCTTTTACATGCTACCTATGTGAGGCATGTAGGATAGTTTTCAAGTACTACCACATTAGGTTTATTTTGTATTGTATGTTAGCAAGTCCCTTCTCTTATTTAGAGACTAAAGGATCAGATGCTTAAGTACTACTAGTGAGTATCAAGATGGAACCTTCACTTCTGAATCTTAGAGATTGATCTATGAAGTCAACTTCACAATATCATTGTGCCCACTTTATGATGATAAGAGAAATGATTCTTACAATCTGGAATTTGTTCGCGTGCAGCATGCTTGCGTTCCCTATTTTTGAGAACTTCTTCTCACATGTATGTTTTGCATGAGTTACTTGTATATGCATGTATGTTTTATAAGTCATTTTCATGATATTTGGACTTTGAGTATGAGATTTTGGGGTTTAATCCCCAGAAAGCTCTTCATTATGCATTTTTTACACATTTTTGGACTAGATCCTCTTTCAAGGAATAATGACTCGGAGTCAGTGCCGTTCGTGTTTATCTCCTAAGGAAGATCTTTTGTGGTATATTTTATGCATCACTTATGTGTTCATACACACGGGGTCTTTTCTAAGCAATTTGTACAAGTCTCATGAGTCAATATGTCAGTGGTGGCACTCAGACGACCTTTAGTTTGACCTATGGTGATAATAGGGAAAGGAACATTACTCATTGGCTCATTTGGATGAGTAATGCAAGCTATCTTATTATTAATATATGTCATAGGATCTTTCCAAACATAGACTTAGGCTGACACTCATCACTTATCATGACAGGTGTTAGTTCATTCAAATGTTCAGAACGGGGCCACCTTGGTGACCCATTGAGATCCTTCGAGAAAGTCCTTAGCCCCTGCAACACATGACTTACACAAATTTATGCATGAACAACAAGTTATAGTTTTTATTTAGAATTAAGTTAGTGTATAATTAAAGATTTTCATGCACGACTATTGTTCCTTAGTGTGTGTTAGCCATAGTACACTTTTGTGTGCCTTTTTGCATGCTTTATCGAGTTTGACACTTGTATTGTATTAAACCGAAAGGAGCTTAATAATGATTTAAACTAATGCATGTTCTACAGGTGTTACTTAATTCTCTTGTCAAATACGACCGTTTAAATGTTAAATGAGATAGCTCGTACTTACTTTTATTTTGTCGATCGAGTCCATATTTTTAGATTAATCTCGATGTACTTTTTAGAGTACCTCAGGAGAGCTTGTACTAAAAATAAGATATGGGCTTGAGTCTCATAGCTTAGAGAGGGGATTGTGGTGAGAACCATGAGATATTTACTCATATCTCATACCTTAATTCAAGAATATATTTTTAGTATATAGTTCTAGGATATGTGTATATACGAGGATCTCGTTTGCCTCTTTTCCCTTTTCTGGGATTATAGCCAATCAAACCAACTTCTTATTCGTTTATATTAAGTGTGTTATATACTGCACATTGCATGTGTCCACTCTTTATTATGGATGTGGTTTGTCTGGATACAATCATAATAAAGTAACTCATCTGCTCTTTGAGTTCTTGTATCTGTTGGGTCATGAAATCCTTGGTACACTCGATATTGTTTGTGTTCTCTTGAATTCTTTCCTTCTCTTGAGATGCTCCTCATATCGTTGGCGGCACGATTCAACGTTCATCGCACCTTCCGGGTTGTTGAACTCAGATTTTTCTCAGAATCAAAACCCGAGGAATAGAACATACCCATCATAAGAGAAAAAAAATCATTGAATTTCTATTAAGATTCCTTAATCAAGTCAAAAAGGGAACGCCCCTAGTGTTCCACAGTAGCTCCTATTTATAGGAGTCAAACCTCCCATAGTTTGGAGGAAAATGTTACACCATTTCAAATAAAAAGAATTAACGCTAGAAAGATTCCTTAGTAGGGCCCTATAAAATTACAACTTCCCCTAAATTATGGAAGACTCGTATTCCTAAGGATGTTGAGGCATGTCCACTTCCAATTTTGCTTGTGCCACCCAACCCTAGCTTTGAATTGCAGTCACTCAAGTTAGTTTCATCTGCTTGTTATTGGGCATTTGTGTCCGATCAACCAATTCTTACGAGTGTCTTAACCTATTGGTTGGTCTAGTTCGTAAAATCTGAGACCCGTAACTAAGAGCTTGGTTGGTTGATATTGAGGTTAACTCACAATTTGTCCAATCGCCCCCTCCATATTGGATTGCGCAACTCACATTGCTTCTTTGGTTATGTAGGGAGGGTCGTCCAACTTAGCCTGGTCGACTGATCATGTAGTTCATTTGCTGTGACCTGAGACCCATAACTAGGGGGACTTGGCACCTAATATTTAGATATGCTCGCCTTCTATCAACGCCCCGTCCATATTGACTTCAAGATTATGCAGCTTGCATTGCTTGTTTATGGAGGGAGGGCCGCTCAACTCAAGCTAGTCGACTGAACCAATTGTTTAGTCGCCATCTGTTTGCTCTAGTTATTTTGACAAAAAAATAATAATAATAAATAAATAAATCAAAATAAATCATGAAATCAATAAACTTACTTTAAAATAAATAAACCGCAAATAAATAATTTTAAATTATATTATTATAACTGAAGTTAAACTAAATAAATTAAAAAAAAAAAAGCTAATCCAGATATTCTAATCAAACTTTTTTACAATACAATAAAGGAAATTTACATACCACAATCTAAGGATTTACATATCTAACACATAAAATTTGAAATTTATATTTATAATATCTCAGAAATTTATGCATAACATTGTATATTTAATTTTTAAAAAGTTAGTAAAAAGAAATATGTAAATGAGAGCTATGTATAAAGATTTTTAATTCGTTAAGTGAAAAAAGCCTTACTCGACCAGTAAGATTACCTCTTCCAGAAAGATTCATCTTTGGGGCATTTGGTGATAATAAAACATTTAATTTTTACCGTCATATTAGTCAAAAAAAAAGTTAAGATTTTAAAAGAAAATAAAGGGTGAAAAGTCTATGGGGTCTGATGATACCTCAATTGAAGTGTGAAAATATTTAAGAGATTTGGAAGTTTCTTGGCATATAAAACTCTTGAATATTATTTTAAAAACTAAATAGATGTCTGATGAGTGGAGGAAGAGTATTTTAGTCCACATTTTTAAAAATAATGGTGATGCACAAGAGTGTAAATTATGGAAGAATTAAGTTGATATGTCATAATTTAACATTCTGGGAGAGGGTAATTGAACATAGGTTAAGACGTATTACAAAGATTTCTCAAAATCAATTTTGATTTATGCCGGGTAGGTCTACTAAGGAAGCTATACATTTATCGAGAGGCTTGATGGAGAAATTCAAAGATAATAAAGAGAATCTACATTTTATTTTTATTGATTTAGAAAAGCTTACAATAAGGTATCAAGACATATCCATTGGAGAGTTCTCGAGAAGAAAAATGTTTATATGACTTATATTCAAGTCATTAAAGATATGTATACTGGAGCTGTTATGTTTGAATTGATGGATGATTGACCAAATATTTTCCTATTTCTATTGGATTACATCAAGGGCTTTAAACCCATATCTTTTTGCTTTAGTTATGGATGGTCTTAAAGGACATTTACAGGAGGATGTACCTTGGTGTATGCCTTTTGCTGATGATATCCTTCTCAAGGATAAGACGAGAGAAAAAGCCAAAGAAAAACTTGATTTATGGAGGTCTACACTGGAGTCTAAAGTCCTTCATTTGAGTAGAACTAAAGCTGAATACATGGAATGTAATTTTAGTGGCAGTAGCTCTAGTGACTAAAGTGTAACTTTGGGTGATCAAATTATCAAAATGTGTTAACGATTTAGATATCTCGGATCTGTTGTTCAAAGCGATGTTGATATAGATGAGTATGTTAATAGTAGAATTCAAGCTGGTTTTGTTGAAGTGGAAGAATGCTTCGGGCCTTCTGTGTGATAGAAAAATATCGTTTAGACTGAAAGGAAAATTTTATAAGATGGCAGTGAGACCTACAATGCTCTATGGTGCTGAATGTTAGTCTTTAAAAGAGAAGCATAATACTAAGTAAAGTGTTGTGGAGATGAGAATCATTACTTGGATGAGTGGCCTTACACTTAGACACAAAATGCAAAATGAATATATCTGTGATAGGGTTGGTGTAGCTCCAACGACAAACAAAATTAGAGAGAGTCGTCTTAGATGGTTTAGTCACATTAAACGTCGACCATCTGATGATCCGATTAGAAGAGTAGAATGTTTTAGATTCGAATTATGATAAAAACGGTAGAGGTAGACCTAGAGAGACTTGGGCTTATTGTATACAAAATGATCTTAATTTAGTAGAACTTAATGAAAATATGACACTAAATAGGACGCAATGAAGAAGAAGGATTCATGTAGCCGATCCCACATAGTAGGATTAAGGCTTTATTGTTGTTATTTTTGTTGTTGCACACAACCACAATTCTTATGTATTTACATATCCAACACCTAAACTTTCATTTACATACCTAACAATCTAATCATTAATATCACATCAAAACTATCACTACTACCAACTTTTTAAAAGTGAACTAACCCTTTTCATGCATAAGTTCATAACATCAATATTATGAACGTAAAAATCAAACTTGAGGTGCTAGGTATGTAACTACAAAGGATATGTGTGGTCTGTGTGTAAATTTCCCTTTTTATTTTCATTTTAATCCTTAAAATTAAAAAATGCCTACAGAGAAACATAACTTTTTGCCCAGAATACAGATCGACATTGAAAACATAATATTAAACTCCATTTCCTGAAAAACAAAAAATTAAATTAATCAGCAAACATTTCAAAATATAACTCACATCTATAGAGTATTCTCCGAGTGCAGTTGCTAATCTATACTACACCTTTACACGGCAGAATGAAAGGCCTTATCTACAAATTCGGATCTGAAACAGACGGCTTCTGCAGTAATGATTGGCCAAATGAAAAAGCTGTGAATTGCAGCAGATCCCTCATTCCAATTCCTTTGCGAAATCAGTGTTATCAACAAAAACCTGCAAAAGACAAACATTCCATGCAAATGATTCAGGCCAGAATAAATTCATAAAATCCATTGACAGGATCAAAAAGCTGGAAATAAAAAATTAAAAGTAAAACATGTATCACATTACAAAGGCATAAAAGTGATTGTAAGATTTACATAAATATCACTTGATTCATATGCATTTAGATATCTAACACGTAAACTTCAATTTTTACATAGCATATGACTTTTTGAAAGTTGAAATAACGGTACTTTTGATGTCATATGAAATATTTGAGTAGTATAAATCTAAGAAGGAAAAGGTTAAAGTGATCTATAGGTAAATACATAGGCATTGCAAGTATGCATGTAAAAGCCTCAACAGTGATTCAAACTAAGAGAAATATATATGTAGCTCACTTAGCTTAGCCGTTGAGAATTTTGTTTCTAACCACAAGATCCTGTGTTTAAAGCCCCCACATTGATGCATGTGGATTTATATATCTCACACCAAAACTTTCATTTTTTACTCGCATAGCATCCAATTCTTTGATATCACGTCAAAAATAGCACTAATTACACTTGCTAATGGCCAAATCTATCTTTTCATACATCGTTAAAGTGATATGCCTGTTAATATGAAAGTTTAGGTATGAGATACGTAAATCCATAAGAATTGAGTGCAACGTATGTAAATTTCCCAGGAAAAAAGTAAAGCAAGATATACCACAAAAATCAAAATGCCAAAAACAAAAAATAAAAAGACAGGTAAAAAAGGACATCAACTCAAACCAAGGAAACATAATATCAGAACCTATTCATCAAAGCCACAAGCAGCAGTATAAAGGTGATGGGTTTAGCCAATATAATCTTAAATAGAAGCTTCACTTTAAAAGTATAAATAGAAAAATGAAAAAAAAAAAAAGAAGATGAGAAATGTAAATAATAATGTAAAAAACTTACTGTTTTCCAACCATCAGGATCAAGGCAAGCGGTGATCTTAGTGCTGATGCCAGGTAAAGGGCCTGGTTCCCGAGTTATCTTCCCACCATACAATTTTATAGCCTCTGCAGTTTTATACACATCATCGGTGCCTATTGCAATCTGGCATGACAACGAACATTCAGTCTACATAGATCATAGTAATAAGCACCAGGAGATGGAAATTCAAATGAAGGCTGGAGAATTCAACACAAAATAAAAAAATAACAGATGCAATACTTTAGATCACAATAATTACAAGCATGCAACACCTTCAAGTAAAGAAAAATTCAAGAAAAAAATAATAAAAATAAAAACAAAAACAAATGTAAGATTTACATACATACCACTTAATTCCTTTATATTTACATATCTAACACCTAAACTTCAATTTTTACATGTATGTCACCTTATGTATGCATCAAAATGTGTATTTCACCTTTTAAAGGTTTAAAATAGTGGTATTTTTGATGTGATATCAAACATTTGGGTGGTATAAATGTCTAAAATAAAGTTTACATGTTAGATACGTTAATACATAGGAATTGAATGTTAAAATAAAAAATTAAAAATAAAAATAAAAAAATTTATGCAGCAGCTTGAAGTGGAAATATTACCTGTGCGTAGGCATTTCCTTTGTCATATTCTTCAACTCCGTAGTTGTATGTCAACTCCAATACAGCACTCTTGTCTTCAGGACCATAACCCATCATTGCAATGGTATACTGAAAACAAATAAATCTTGAATATTAACAAAAATTCATTTATAAACTAAACCGTGCTCACATCCAAATAGAAAAATATCTACACTCGTGGCCAAAATTATTCGAACATAATACATTATAAAATAGTAAAGAAATTGAATACCATAAGGAACAGGTGGGGATAATAAAGAAACAAAATAGAATTCAATTATATGATTATCATGATTACCTATGAATTTAATCATTGATAGCACTAAAAAATACTTTCCGGGGAGAATGACAAAGGCCAAGAGCCTCAGAAGATAATGGCAAGATATCAAAAGTCTAATGAACCTCTGTACGGCAAGAAAAGACAGTATCTTATAACTTATCACAAACATGTTTTCAGGTCCAAAGATAGAATAATGCCAAGAATGGGCAGATATTGCGTACACAGAGATGCGTACTATATGGGTATTGGAGGTTACGGAGTTACGGGGGACGAAGAGACTTGCGCATCCTGCGTACATATTATGTACGCAATAATTGCTCCAAGAATGGACACAGTTTTATAACATTAGAAAAGAGGCATTTACATGCATAACACCCAATTCTATGTATTTACATGTCTAACCCAAAGTTTGATATTTACACTTATGACACCTGGGTGTCATAACCTATGCATGAAAAGGTGTATTTCACTTTTAAAATGATAACAATGATGATATTTTTGATGTGATACTAAGATTTGAGCGGTATGCATGTAATTATGAACGTTTAAGTGTTAGATATGTAAATACATTAGATTTGTTTGTTATGTATGCAACAACCCAATTAAAAAATCATGCCACTTGTTCTAACAGGGAGCGGTCTCCTACTATCCAGCAATAGTAAAATTGGATCAGAAACGGGCCTCGGAAAGTGAACTCCCATCCCCGTAGCCTGTAGTAGGAATTTTCCCACTACTGAACAGGACCAACTCTTGTGGGCCCCCTTATTTATGTCTATTTTGAATTGAATTAAGGCTAATTTTTCCTTGAGACTATTTATATGTTGTTACTTTCTATTTTTGAGGAGTTTTGCTTGGTTTATGTTATTTTGAGATTTCCTTCTTATTTTTTCCATTGAAGTTGTATCCTTTAATTTCTCCCAGAGGTAGGTTTAGCTTGATTGGATCGAGATGATGATCTCTCTCAAACCTCCAAAAGCTTCCTCCATCTTCAAACTTTTTGTCATCTGTTGTTCCTAATTAGAAATAAGGAAATATGAAAGAAATAAAAATAAAACTAAATAAACTTGGCTCGGGACATCATCCGGAGTGGGATGGCATCCTGTGATCATAGGAGGAACCATTATCTCGCGGTAAACGCTGGATCCCGTAGCATGTCCCTGAAAAATCACATCTCACATCATTCTCCTCAACTAGGAAAGGTTTATGCTTCTTCTCTAGAAGGATATGCATCCTCTTGTCAGATGTTCTTTCCTGCAAAACATCAAAAGAGATTTTCGAAGTTATGGTCCACTTCTATCTAGCTATTTGACTGTGAGCGCGCTGTTGAATTGAATTGGAACTTAACACCCAGCTTATTCTATAGGGCCTTCGGGAAATTGCTCAAAAATTTCACACTTCTATTTGAAGTAAGTAAATGCTTGACTGCTCTTAATTGTGGCAACCTAGGGGGAAACTCCTCTAGCGAGAGCCGCACTACCTCAGTCATTATCTTTTCATGGCACTTTTTCCTAGAATCACCAAGGCCAGTTTCACTAGTGCCTCTCTCATAGCACGTAGAAATGTGGCCAAGCCGCTAAAGTTCTATCTTAGTCGAAGTACCAATCACGATTGACCCCCTCTACCGTGGAAGTATAATATGCTTCCCTTCCTTGATAAGTGAATAGGTATTTCTGCGACCATCATTAAATGTACCCTTATCAAATTGCCATGGTTGGCCCAAAAGAATGTGACACATATCAATAGGTACAACATCACAACAAACATGATCTTGCAATTTTTCTCCAATAAAAAACTCCACGAGGCACCTCCTGTTAAAAGTTATCTTACTCTTCTTTTTCAACCAAGGGAATATGGTTGAGAATGATTATAAGTAGTGCGACTCAAATTTTTCATTAGCTATATAGAGTGCGCATTTTCACAATTTTCTCCATCGATGATGAGGTTGCATAATTTTCTCTTCACGGTGCAACAAGTACGAAACATGTAGTGATAGAGCCACTAATGCTCTCTCGTGGATTCAGTCTGAAGAACCCGTCAGATTACTAGCATCTTTCCCTCATTTGTAGGTAGCTAGTATTCCTCTCCATTGTCCTCATCTGGGTCTTCTCCCTCTGCCTCATTCACTTCACCCTACTCAGTGAAAGATATCACCATTTTGTTTGGACAATCAGAGGTAATGTGCCCACAGTAGTGGCACTTAAAACATTTCATTGCTAGGATGAATTTAAGAGTATTGACGATCTCCACCTTTTCTCCACTTTCTATGTGCTAGGTGCATTTTATTGTCTGATCCTATGATTAAGCTATGCGTATAAGGTGTGGGGATCATTTGGTGACATTATTGTTTATCCACCTTTAATGCTAGGTTTGCACATCAAGTAAGGACCAATAAGGCTGCGGTTGAACCGTATTACTGATAGATGACCTCAGTCCTACAAGATATATTGTCACTGTATGCTCCTTTGGTTCCACCAATTCATATTTCAACATGAGTTGATCGAAATCAGTTGTGTACTCCGTAGAAGTTTCTCTCTAACGCAAGTTGTGGAGGTACACAATATTTTTAGTAATGTGGGAAGTGGCGAAGCAAAACATTATTTAAATAAGAGGCACAAAGAACTTTTTTTTCAAATATTTTCTCAACACTTTTCTTCTGACTTGAGATCGACATTAAGGGTTTTAAATAATAATTATCACCTTGCCCTTGAGCACTATCTCCCCGTTGCCAAGGAGGATGGTGCCGATGTGCTTACTTGAATCTAGCAATAGGCTAGTCAGGTCGAGGCAATTTGGGTAAGAGCATCATGAATGGTGAAAATTTTAGATATTCTTCTAGAATTTAATATTGTCATTTTTTTTTACATGAATCTAATATATAAATAAATAATTAATTTTTAAATATTTATTTTAAAATAAATTTATATATTTAATAATTAATTGGGAATATAGGTACTTTCAATGGTAAATTAATGGAATTGGTTGATATTATGATTCATAGAAAGATAAATATCTTATGTATTCAAGAAACTAAATGGGTTGGAGAAAAAGCTAAGGAGATTGATAACTTAGGTTTTAAAATATGGTATTCTGGTAAGAGTCGTATTAGAAATGGTGCAGGTGAGGTGTAATTATAGATAAGAGTTTGAAAGATAATATTATTAAAATTAATAGAGTTGGAGATAGAATTATAGCACTTAAGATTATTATTGATATTAAGATTTTTAATATTATAAGTGCTTATGCTTCTTCAAGTTAGTTTAGATATAGATTTCTAAAGATAAATTATGGAATGATTTAGAAGAATTAATACGACTCGATACTCTCGAAGAAAAAATTTTTATTGGAGGAGATTTAAATGGACGTGTCGGTAGAGTGGTAGAAGATTTCGAAATATTCATAGGTAGCTACGGTTATGGAGCGATTAATGAAGAAGGTTGAGTCATTTTAGATTTGCTTTAGCATATGATATGATTATTAATAATATTTTATTCAAGAAAAGGGATAAGCATCTTATTACTTAAAAGAATGGATCTAATAAAACAAAAATTGATTATTTTCTTATGAGAAGAAGGGATCGTCGAGATTGTAAGGATTGTAAGGTTATTCCAAGTGAGGAATTAAGTATCCAACATCGATTATTAGTTCTAGATTTTAAGATGAAGAGTTGTAAAATAAAGAATAATAGGATTCAATATCGTAGAATCAGATTGGGGCACCTAAAAGATAAATAAAATTATTTTTATGAGTAAAATTCAAGATTTAAATATTTGGGATGTCCATGAAGACGCAAATGCTATGTGAAAAAAAATTAACAAATATTATTAAACAAGTGGCTAAAGATGTACTTGGAGAATCAAAAGAAAAAGTTTCTATAAAAAAAAATAGTTGGTGGTGGAATAATAAAGTGCAAAAAAGATAAAATATAAGAAGTTATGTTATAAAAATTGGTTTAAATGTAAAAGTGTAGAAAGCGAGAAAAATATAAAACGGCTCGCATGAAGTCTAAAAGAATAATACGTGATACTAAAAATTAGCTTTTAGTGATCTTTATAATATATTAGATACTAAAGATGGTGAAAAATATATGTATAAACTAGTTAAACAAAGAAAAAAAAAAGTAAAGATTTAATTCAAGTAAAATGTATTAAAGATGAAAATCAAAAAGTGTTTTTCTTAGAAAAAGATATTCAACATAGGTGCGTGAGTTATTTTGATAAACTTTTTAATGAAGATGCTAAAAGTACCATCAAACTTAGTGATCTTAATATCGTTAATAATAATAAAAATTTTCATTTTTACCGTCGCATTAGTAAAAAAGAAGTTGATGACGCTTTAAAGAAATCCAACGGTGGAAAGTTTGTAGGACCTGATGATATGCCAATTGAAGTGTGGAAATGTTTAGGTGATTTGGGGGTTTCTTGGCTTACTAAACTTTTTAATATTATTTTAAAAACTAAAAAGATGCTCGAGAGTGGAGGAAGAGAATTTTGGTCCCCATATTTAAGAATAAAGGAGATGCACGAGTGTGCAAATTATAGTGGAATTAAATTGATGTGTCATACTTTAAAATTATGGGAGAGGGTAATTGAACATAGGTTAAGACTTATTACGAAGGTTTCTCATAATCAATTTGAATTTATGTCGGGCAGGTCTACTATGAAAGCTATACATTTATTGAGAGGTTTGATGGAGAAATATAGAGATAATAAGGAGGATCTACATTTGATTTTTATTGATTTCGAAAAAGCTTACGATAAGTTTCCTAGAGATGTTCTTTGGAGAGTCCTTGAGAAGAAAGGTGTTGATATGACTTATATTCAAGTCATTAAAGATATGTATGATAGAGTTGTTACATGTGTTCGAACTGAAGGAGGATTGACTAATTATTTTACTATTTCGTTGGTTTACATCGAGGATCGGCTTTAAGCCCATATCTTTTTGCTTTATTTATGGATGGTCTTACTTGGGCATTTACAAGAGGATGTATCTTGGTGTATACTTTTTGTCGATGATATCCTCCTCGAGTGGATAAGACGAGAGAAAAAGCCCGGGAAAAACTTGAATTATGGAGGTCTACATTGGAGTCTAAAGGTCTTCGTTTGAGTAGAACTAAAGCCGAATACATGGAATGTAATTTTAGTGATAGTAGACCTAGTGACGAAGTGTAACTTTGGGTGATCAAATTATTAAAAGGTGTGAACGATTGATATATCTCGGGTCCATTGTTCAAAGCGATGGTGATATAGATGGGGATGTTAATAATAGAATTCAGGTTTGTTGGTTGAAGTGGAGGAATGCGTCCGGCCTATTGTGTGATAGAAAAGTACCGCTTAGACTGAAAGGAAAATTTTATAAGATGGTGGTGAGACCTATAATGCTCTATGTTGTTGAATGTTGGCCTTTAAAAGAGAAGCATAATGTTAAGTGTTGCCGAGATGAGAATGATTAGGTGGATGAGTGGCTTTACACTTAGAGACAAATGCGAAATGAATATATCCGTAATAGGGTTGGTGTTGCACCAGTGACGGATAAAATTAGAGAGAGTCGCCTTAGATGGTTTGGTTACATTAAACGTCGACCACTCGATGATCCGATTAGGAGAGTAGATGTTTTAGATACAACTTATGTTAAGAAAGGCAGAGGTAGACCTAGAAAAACTTGGGCTTATTGCATAAAAAATGATCTTAATTTATTAGAATTAAACGAAAATTTGACACTAAAATAGGACGCAATGGAGAAAAAGGATTCATGTAGCTGACCCCACTTAGTGGGATTAAGGCTTCGTTATTGTTGTTGTTGTAATAATTAATTGAATCAAATTTTACGTAAGGTGCCATCACTTAATTTTCTTTTATTATATATGCAGCCTGACTAAGAGTTGAGAAAAACTTTGAAACTAGTTGCATACCTCTTATCATTTATTTAATTATAAATAAATTATTATTTGGGTTCTATTTTTAGCATGATAACATTAGTCAACTTATTTGTTAAGGAAAAAGAGTTAAATTTTAATAAATTTTTCTAACCAATTTACTGAATAATCCAGAGACAAACTTTATGCTCATACGTAATAGGAATCATTATGAATATAGAATTTATTTCTTTACTTAAGTAATTTTATTTTTAAGAATAGATAAATATACTCTAAAATTATGAATAATTTTAACCATGCCCAATAAATTAAGAGGATTTCGCTTGCATATTTAATACCGTGGCCTGTTGGACTGATTTGAAATTGGGAAAAAACATTCTGAAATCATGGAAAATATACATGCAATATGAGACCCATCAATTAATTTTTCATAAAATTAATTAATTAATTAATGATCAATGATTTGGATTATTATTATATTTATTGTATCTGAATTAAAATTTTTATACAATTAATCAATTGTCGTTAATTTGGATTATTAATATATGTATTATATCATGGAGTGGCTAATAAAATAGCTGATTGAAAGAAAAAAAATAAAAAAAGGACTTGCAAACCTTTTACAAGCTCTTGCTTAGAGAGAGTGCATTTCATATTTATGTAGGAGTGGGCCATGCTTTTGCAGGTCCAGCAAAATAAGCCGGAAGAACCTCTTTTGCGAAATCTAGGTGGTCTGGGTTGTTGGGGAGGGGAGGGGGCATGTGCCGAAGAATGTGAGGGAAGTTATTTGCATTGCATCACGGTTTTCATCTTAGACTACATGGTGATCTTATTCATACCTTTTCGCAGCCGAATACACTTCAAATTCTCCCACCATAAAGAGGCATTTTTCCTAAGCATGATGGCTGTCAATTTAACTCTCTTATCCTGAGGAATATCCTTGTATTAAAAATTTCACTCCACCGCTTGAAACCACTCGATAAACTCATATGAATCAATGCGACCGTCGAAATTTGATATTAGTAGTTCTGTCATTGGAAACTGTTTGATGGAAGGGATTCACTTCCTCCTCTCGATTTGACAAATCACCATTATTGTTATGGATGATCTCATTGGATTGTTTCTTCTCGAAGGCGGCAAGCCTCTGTTGTAGCTGGAGCATTTCTTGGTTGATATGCTCAACAATAAGCTACAGAACACCTCTTTGCAAATTTCTCTTAGGCGGCATTATGTCCTTTCCTCCCAATCAAATTTTCTGCACGTGTAGGATTGCGATTCAAGGTTGAATGAGGGCTTAGGTTTTGATGGTAGGTATTGGGGTAAAATTTTGGTAAAGATGGAAATACTGAATTTTGAAAATTTATGGTTAGGGTTAGGAAATGTAATAGGAATGGTTAAGAGTACGGTGAGATTTTTTTTTTAGATTTTGAATTTTAGATTTGGGGGCAGAAAAAACTTTCCATAAAATTTTGGGATTAAAGAGCTCTGATACCATATGAAATTGTTATAGGGCTCCTAGAAGGTACGTAAGAAGAGGGTTTAGTGGAGAAGCAGTTGTGGAATAGTAAGAGAATGAAATATGAGAGTTTGAAAGTGTTTTGACAGGAATAGACGTCGATCAACGGCACTTGGATTGAGATAAACAGCAAAACCTAATATGGGACAACAAATTTGAGCAGTTCTTATGTACGAACGGATGTGTACTAACAGAATAATAATAATAATAATAATAATAATAATAATAATAATAATAATAAATAAAATTAAAAAAAAATTAGGGAAAGTGTCAATTCAAAACATCTTGACGATGTCATTTTAAAGAGATGAGTGCCTAGTCAAAGTCAAAGTCAAAACCAAGAAGCAAACCAAACCAAACAAAGGGAGTGAGAGCAGGAGACATAGAAGAACAAAGAATAATTATATGCAACCCTAGCATTTAGGGAAGAGTCTTACATTGTTGTCAACGCCACATTCAATCGAGAGAAGGGAAGACGAAGCCTCGAAATTATAGGAGGAACCCTAATCGTGTGCATGTTTTGTCGCATGCAGAGAACATTGAAGCATAAAGCTTCTTCTCGTACGAAGCAAGAAAGGCATTCGACGCTGTTGTGTCCATTCTGTGTAAAGCATTGTATGAACCACATGCAGGAGAAGGAAGCATTGAAGGTTAATCGGGCAGTGGAAAAGTAAAATTAAGGCTAGGGTGTGTTTATATGATTTTTTTTATATAAATTAAATTAAGTTACACATAGGAACTAATAAGAGATTATGTTAGGTAACGTTGGGAAGACTTACAAGAAAGCTTGCGGTGTAGGTTCAGATTAGAAAGAGACAAGTCGATCCATAGAATGAATGTTAAGGTAAGGTTTTATGTTTTAATTAAATGAATTATTTTAATTAAAATGTTATTATAGTATATTAAAATTTATGAAATAATTTTCGTAATTTTGTTTGGACAAGCAAGTAATTAAAAGACCAATAAGATTGAGATAGGATCGTGCAAAAAAGAAAAGAAAGGAGATAAGAGTTTAAAAAATATTAATTTATGAATTTCATATATATGTTTAATTATTAAATCTCAGTAGTATGTTTAATTAAATAAGAGATTAAGTGAGATATGTTTAAGGTAAACTTTTAATTTAGAATTATTTTAACTACATTTGAAGCAATATATATACATATATATATATATACATACATATATATATATATACATACATACATATATATAT
Organism: Papilionanthe hookeriana x Papilionanthe teres; assembly: GCA_022702705.1. NCBI lineage: Eukaryota > Viridiplantae > Streptophyta > Magnoliopsida > Asparagales > Orchidaceae > Papilionanthe > Papilionanthe hookeriana x Papilionanthe teres. The sequence goes on along the minus strand of CM040422.1, from coordinate 151,585,026 downwards.
ATATATATATATATATATATATATATATATATATATATATATATATATATATACATAAACACACACACACACATAATATCAAATAAAGATAATGATAGAATAAATATAAATTAAGATATTAGGATTTGAATGAATTAGTATATTAAATAAAATAATTGAGTGTTGATATATACATAGAATGACAACTTACGTAATGAATTATTATTGTGAATATTTTTATAGTATTAAATTAAATAAGGTAAAATCAAAATAAAATATTAGAAATCTAAAGATGAGTACTCACGTTCTTACGTTATAATAATATTTTTGCTTATTCTAGAACAAATGTATTTACTGTTACTATCACTATTTATATTGAAATCATTGCAACTCATGATTTATGATTTTATTAAATTTTAATTCATATTGTAGGAATGATATGTGCACTCAACATTGTCTAAATTATCATAGATATTGAATGTTATACAAGTATATTAAGCGTTATGCAAATTAGAATAAAATAATCATTATTAGATAGTGATTTTTATAGTATACTTTCATGTGAATGCGCAGGAAACAGTAAGGTACTATTGCACGTAAATGAGAAGGATTATTGATATTTGTCTTAATTGACAAAATTTTAGATGATGCTCCTGTGACAGTTGTACAAATTTAAAATAATATAGGCATACTACTAATATGGTAAAATATATTTAATATTATGAACAATCGTAAAAAATCATATCTAGAACAGTAAATTATCTACTGTTATTTTTATTTATATCATATGTAAAGAGCATGCATATTGTTATCTTTTTTACATTACTATAGTTAACGAGTATCGGTATACTCTTTTTGTTTAGTTGTTGTAGTTTAAGAGTATGAGTATTCATTGATGTTAATTAGCTCACTGTTGTTTTAAACTAATATTTCAAGTTTAATTAATTGATTAAAATGAGCGACAAAAGAAAAAATGTCTATAGAAGACGCAGACAACCTGACTTAAGGTAAATTTATATCATCTCTGACTAGCATGAATATTGTTATTTTTTTGTTGTGTTACAATAATTTAGAAGTATCAGTATTCTCTTTTGTCATGTTATTGTACTTTAGAAGTATGAATATTCACTGGTGTTAATTAGCTCACTGTAGTTTTAAATTGATATTTCAAGTTTAATTAATTGATTAAAATATGAGCGATAAAAGAGAAGATCTTTATAAAAGATGCGGACAACTTGACTTAAGATAAATTTATAACTGCTTTAATTTAATTTCGAATGGCTCTTTGATTTACCCTTTTTAAATCATTAATAGTGATAGAAATTTTGATTAATACCATCCGACCATATATTCCCATCTTGGTTGATTCCAAGTTTTGGGCTAGGTCGTGGCAGAATGTCAGCAATTAATTGAAGGTACGACAAGATACGTGCGGCGAGGAGGTTTTACCACTTGTTCCTAAGCAAGACACATGCACACCACTTGCACAAGAAAAAGACACAACACTCCTTAGAACGCAAATCAGAGAATACAATCTCTTCAAACACAAAAAAAAAAATTTGAAATCTCAAAACAACAAAAAACCACATAAATAGACTCCTAATAAAAATAACCCTAAATAGAAATAAGGAAATATAAAAGAAATAAAGGAAACAAAATATTGCATAAATTGGCTTGGGACGACATCCTAGGAGGGACCCAAAATCTCACAGTAAACGCGAGATGCAACAATGCGTCTCTAAAGAAACACGTCCAGCATCAAGCTCAGCTTTCAAATTAGCATAAATGAGATGGAATCAGACACTTATTCTTTAACCAAAGGATTATAATTCACCAAAAAAAAAGCCTAAATAAATAACTAAACAACTCCGAATACAAAAGGTACTAGATCTAACTGCACAATCAACACAAGAAGTTACTAACTAGCAAGTAGGACAAGGTGCAGGAGAGAGAGAGAGCATTGGGTTAAGAAAATAGGCAAAACAGTTACAGGAGTACCTTTAAAAAAAACAAGGATAGCAAATTTTCATCAATGGATGCTCATGTGCAAGTAATGTGTAAGAAACTCCTGCATAATTTTTTTTTACAATGCCGCTGTTTTGAAGAGCCACTAAGCAAGAATTAATGAAGCAACGATTTGGCATAATTGATTGACTACTATGATCACTACCACTTGGTTTGCGAGTCAAATTGAAAAGTGGACATTTGCAAAGCCAAGGAATAGGAAACCAAAGTTCCTTTTTGCATGATATTTAGCTCCAATGAACTTGCTAAATATTTGCATTAAAAACTTAAGAAGGAAGCACAATTTCCAAGTTGGTATAATGCTGACTATCGATATATTATACTACATAAACATCAGGAAGAATCAAAAAAGTTATCTTAAAATACATAAACTTATGAAGGAAAATGCTCAATATTCACTTCGGGATATTCAACATGTCCGCCCATGCATGCTATAAGTAATTAAGAATCATATTCCTATTTATTTATATATCTATATCTGTTAAGATTTGAGTTGAAGCTGTAGATGCTTAATGGTTAAAAACGTCGTTGCATCATTTTGAAAATAATAAAATAAATAAATAAACAACAACAACAACAACAACAAAGCCTTAATCCCACTGAGTGGGGTTGGCAAAAATAAATAAATAAATAAACAATTAAAAAAAACATAGCTGCATCAATGATCTCATTAGGTACTAGACTATTAGGAGGATCCATACAAGCTCTAATACTATACCCATATATAAGTCATAGGTCTTTCAAGGGGCCATTGGGGAACACTTTTTTTTTTCTACCTTTTATTTTATTTATAATTTGGTTTAAAACAAAATATGTTTGATGTGTTTGATTAAGATATGATTTCTTTTCAAATCACACTAAGCACCTAGAAGTTATTTTATTTATTTCAAAAATATGTTTATTTTTTTTAGAAACAAAAATAGAAAAATATTAAAAACATATTAAGCAAACTTAATTAAAAAAATAAAGGAAAAAATAAAAGCAAAAACCAAAAGAAATATTGGCCCCAAACAAGCACTAAAAAAATGAAAAAAAAAAAAAAAAAAACTTTGATTGGTTCAGAAAAAAATTCTACCCTAGGCCACTTGGGCAAGCTTCAAGTGCGGCCAAAGGAATAATTATGTTTCGGCAGGATGCATGTAGCCAAGTACATTAAAACATATAAAAGTCTAAGTCCAAGGCCTAGACTGAGTCTATTTTGAAACAAAATAGACAGTTTTGGATACCAATAGAAGGCTCAGCTAATTGGGAATGTTCGGATCTATCGTCATTGTGGTGGTATTATCTTAGATGATATTTCTGGGAGTCGTAATCTCTCTCAATAACAAATATCATATGTTTGGTTCTTTAGCATATTAAGGTAATAGCTACTCTGATGTATTGTGTATGGAAGCTGGATGCATCTAAATGTTAGACAGATTATTAGAAGGAAAACAAGTGATTAGAAGGAAGATTTACATACATACCACTCAATTCCTATCTATTTACATACTTAACACCTAAATTTCAATTTTTACATACATACTTCCTCACCTATGCATGAAAAAGTGTATATCACACTTTAAAAATAAAAAAGGTTGTACTTTTAATGTGATATGACAAATTTGGGTGGTATAAACATAAAAAAGTAAAGTTTAGGTGTTAGATATGAAAATACATAAGAATAGAGAAATGCCACCTTTTAGAAATCTAAATTGCAGCTATATGGACGACCCTGGTAGATTAGAAAAAACTATGGCGCACAATCTATAGAGAAATAAAATTGGCCTAGACAATGTGCAAGTGACTTTTTGTTCAATATTTTTTCTCTTTTTGCTATTCTTGTTCGGGGGGTGCTAAACAAAAAGATAAAACAAGCAACTATTTGGCGAGTTTAGACAATAGACACTATTAGCACAGCGGTTGGTAAGTTTGCAAGTTCAATGGTAAAGTAGACATTTAGAAAGCCAGTAGATAAGAAACCAAAGTTCAGTTTTACATTATATTAAGCACCAATGAACTCTGTTAAATATTGTGGCATTAGAGTTCAAGAAGAAGGAAGCTCAATTTTCAAGCTCGAATGCAGACTATTTATATATTAAACTATATAAAATTGAAAAGAATGGAGCTTAATTTTCAAGCTAGCATAATTTTACATGTATGCCATGCTTGCTAGCATCAATGAAGAGCGCTAATTAGAAGAAGAATCATATCATTCATTCAGTGCTTCCAACGCATGTGCTTTTCTTAATGGATTTTAGATCTTAAAAGGGCTAATTCCCATAGCCATTAAAGGTTCTTAACAGGCCGTGCAAGGACTAATATGGCCCACTTGTCAGCTCTATGCCAGCAACTAAATTCAAGAAAGAAAATTTTAGTTAACTCAAGCAAACTGTAGTTAACTCAATCAAAGCATAATTTATATGTTTTGAGGAAAATCATAGTTCCAAGCAGACACAGACATACTAAAGTTAATTAGGAACAGTAAAAAGGTAGACATTAACATGAATGAAAGCAAAGGAAATTGATCTAGAAATCAGATCATGAAAAAGATAATCTAACCATTCACGATATGCGACAACCAAAGAATCTCTCACTATCTCAATTTCAAAGGTTAATTATGATGATAGTTAATTGCATCTTATTTTTAATTTCACTTATCTTTTTACGAAATAGAGGCCCACTATATAACATTTGGATGAAAGATTTTAAATATTTCTTTGTGAATAAAAATTTGGAATCTTATAAATTATTAAAACCTATTTTGGAATCATATAATTTCATCCAAATTAAGGATTTAAGAGAAACAATCAATTATTTAATTAAATACTTCAACTTAAGAGTAGTATTATTTATTCTCAAATATGAAAGACCTTAAGCAAGGTCTACTATCATAACTCATGAATAAACATTTAAAGAGGGGTTTTGGTGAATTTCCTTATATTTTCTTCTTCTTTCTAGAGCACAACAACAACAACAAAGCCTTAATCCCACTAAGTGAGGTCGGTTACATAAATCATTTTTTCTCCATTGCGTCCTATTTAATGTCATATTTTCATTTAATTTTAATAAATTAAGATCATTTTTTATACAATAAGCTCAAGTCTTTCTAGGTCCACCTCTGTCGTTCTTAACATAAGTCGAATCTAAAACATCTACTCTTCTACTTGGATCATTAGATGGTCGACGTTTAATAAACAACTAAATCCACTCTGCCTTTCTTCTTTCTAGGTCACTTATATTAATTATAACTCAATTAATTCAACAAAAATAACAGTGGTCTCTTGTAAAAACTTCTGTATCTACACAAAATTGGTGCTACCAAGTTTTGTATTGATATGTGAATCGATTTGTTATGACAGGGCTTAAGGGCAATTTAGTCTTTATTAGCCTAAGGGCAATTTAGTCATTTATCATTTATTACTAGTTAGCATAAATAGGACTAATATGTTTAGGGTTTGGGTTATGCATGAGATTGGGTTTTATGTCTTAAGTATTAAGATTTGGGGGATTTTCTACATCTTGAATTGTAGGACTTGGGATAGATGGCCTACCTCTTGAATTGTAGGTGCTTATCTTTATGTATTTGTGTTGTGTTGTTTGGTGTTTCTGAAATAAAAATATTGTGTACCCTAATTTCTGTGAAAAATCTACTTTGATCATATCAAATGGTATCAAAGCATTTGAACCTGGAAATCAATTGAATTCACACTTACAGAATTTTGAATATCGCGATACAATCAAGATCGGGCTAGTTGGGAAGAGACGACATATCAAATTGTGACACCTCTATGTTATAGCACGACGCATTTGCTAGCTGGGAGCCAACAAGATTGCAATCTATAGGGAAGACCAACAGGATTCGCAGTGTATAGAAGCCTCATGACTGAATATCGACAACTATAGGGAAGAAACGATAGTGGCGTGACCTTGTCCGACAAGATCGCGTTATACAGGGAAGAGACGATGGGAGTTAGTGTTGCAATCGCGATGAGAGCTACCTGGGAAGCGATGATGGGAGTTAGCGATATAGTTGATATAGTCGCTTCAATTTCCTTTGTGATCCGCAGTGAACAACGAATCGACAAGAATGTTGCTTATGGAAATTCCAAATCACAGCATATAATGAGGATTGCGCTACGTCGCTAGCAGTGTTGTTTCCTTCCCTCGACGATTCACAACCGCAAGTCACAATTTATCGACCTGATTGGGAAGAAAATAACGGGATCACAACGCACAAAAAATTCACCTCCATTTAGAAAATCTTCCTGGGAGTGGAATAGCAACCAAAAAAATAGATGCTCTGGAAAAGAATTTAGAGAAAAAATGAGCTATATCATATCTTAAATAGAGAAATGTTCAATAGTGAAAGAGCGTTTCTCGTCCATGGAGGGGCGATTCGAGCAAAGGTTAACAATCCTGAAAAAAATGAAGAAGATCAAGAAGTTGCATGCAACCGCCGCCACCTATAGCATGATCAAATGACAGCATCCTGAGCGCATGTGAAAGGCAGTAATGAGAAAGATTCGTGAGACATCAGGGCAGAGTTTTTTGCTGTAGGTAGATCTAGAGATGCGAGATCAGGCAAAAATATTGAGAGATGACTTCAGCGGCAGACATCTGAAGGAATTGTGTAGCATCAAGGCATCGTCACTTGTTTAGGAAGATCTGGAGCCACATGATCGAGCGATAGAATAGGGAGCAGGATCAATTAGTAGCACTTGGAAGGAATAGTACTGCCTCCAAACTGTTAGAATGACTGAAGCAGGCGAGATAAAACGAAGGAATTGAAAGCAGATTCAAGCGGCAGCATCTGAAGGGAATTGCACCTCATCTAGAGGTTTGGAACAAGCGACAATAGGCAGAATAGAGTGATGTGCAATTCGGGACAGGAGAAGATCGCCTTGAAGAATTTTGGCCTGCAAAGGGGAACCATGGTGGATGGGACCCCAGTGGAGGGTTGCATCTAACTGTGTCGATGCCCTTTATGGCGGCGCCCTTTCAGACGAAAGGTGAATGATGGGAACGAGATAGGAACATAAGAGAAAAAGAGTTTTTAAGGGACTTATTTTGGCATTGCAGCATATTCAGAAGAGAGATAAGATGGTGGTGTTTCGCGGTAACCCCAAACTATGCATGACTTTGGTAATGCTGAAAACTATAATGAGTTATTCAGGACGCAACATTGAGAGTCTTGATTGAGTGGCATCGGATGAAAAAGACACATGATACGAGTTGGCAGAGAGTTTGGTGATTGATAAGCTGCTGGACGAGTTATTATGGGTGGCGGTATTCTCTAGGATTGATTTAAAAGTTAGAGTGACATCAAATTCAGATGCGATCGAAGACAGCATTTCGAGATGGTAAGAGTCGCTACGAATTTTTGATTAAATGGAAAGGCTTGTCAGATGATGATGCCACATGAGAGCCATACGATCCAACCACAATTTTTTTCCAACATGAGGGCAAGGTGTAATTTTGAGAGGGGAGTAATGTTATGACGACACCTAAGGGCGATTTAGTCTTTATTCGCCTAAAGATAATTTAATCATTTGTCATTTATTATTGGCATGAGATTAGATATTGTATGTTATGGTTTATGAGAGATTTCTTACCTCTTAAATTGTAGACATTGGGAAAGATTGTCTGCCTCTCGAATTGTAAGTGCGTATTTTTATGTATTTGTGTTGTGTTGTTTAGTGTTTCTGAATAAACATATTTTGTGCCCTAATTTTTGTGGAAAATTTGTTGGATCATATTATGGTTTGCAAACTAACATATCATTCCGTCTCTTATTTCTTGTTCTCTCACATCTCCGCCACCTTCCCAAATCATTAATACACGTTAAGCTCCAATAAAATTAAGCTGCATCCCTTCCACAAAATCCTAATGGTTGTTGTCCGGCTCCTGTGACTGATTTACATATAAATTTTAACTTACTAAATACACATCCAAGTGATTTAAAATCATCTCTACTAGTTAGCTAAAATTCCAAATCCACTCCAAGCTTAACATCCCACATCCACTTTATAAACCTAATTCTAGTTATTCACCTACTACGACCATTAGTTTCATCTTCTTTTATCCTTTCACTAACCTTAAACCTCCTATTCCACTCTAACAACCATTAAAATGTCATTAGAAATCCCCCATCATTCGATACCATATACAAAAAGATCTAAAACTTCTATTCTTTATCTCAAGTGAGGAAAACTAATCGTCCAAAAAGCCAACAACATAACTAATATGAGATAAAATTGCTTTAGAACTTCTCCAGCAAGGCTCTCTACCACTAATCGAACTTTAACTAAGCATCTTGGTATTTGCAAAATAAGGGAAAAAAGGTACATTCATAACAAGCGGAAATAAAAGTCAACTTTTAAAATTAGTGTCATTATCAATTATCTCGGTAGCCATAAATATTATGATACACCTAAAACTAAATAAATACTCCACTACATCTACAGACACATGGAGTATTATCCCACTCATTTAAACACGACATTTTATACTCTATGATGCAGAGTTTATCAAGTGGAGAGTTGATGCAAACGACAAAATAACTTCTCACCAAAGGCTGATTATCATGATAATTATATATATATATATATATATATATCACAATTTTGTTTTCTTTTATTTAAAAATTACAGGCCCACCATATGCTTTTTGAATGAAATATTTTAAATATTAAAATCGATTTTGAAATAAAAATTTGCTCAACATAAAAATTCAAGAGAAGCAATAAAACATTTAACTAACTCCTTTCAACTGATGTGGTATTATATGTCTTCAAATATGACGAGATCATGAGGGGGGCAGCCTTTATAGCCTATGAATGAATTTTCATAGACGAAATTTGGTGTGTTTCTTATCGTGTTCTTCTTTTTTGGAGCACTTCATGTATTATTTATATCCCAATTGATTCAATGAAATGTAACATGGATAAATGCAAAAAATTGATGTCTACAAGAAGTTGGGACAACCAACTTTCGTATTGATTTATGAGCCAAATACAATTACAATTTACAAATCCAAACATCTACTTCTCTCTCTTATTTCTTGTTCTCTTACTTTCCCGTCACTTTTCTAAAGTCTTAAACCACTTCAACCTTTATAAAAATTGAGCCATATTTTGTCCATAAAATTCTAACTCTTGCCATCCACCTATTGTGACTAATCCACATTTAAAAGTTAAGCGCTAAAATTTCCTAACCACCAATCCAATTTATGTAAAATCGTATCTGTTAGTTAACAAAAATCTCAAACTTTTGGCCATAACCTTCTTCCATGAATAAACCAATTCTTCCACCAATATAAAATTTCAACTAAAAATTAATCCATAAATCTTAAGCCAGTCAAATTTTTTTCTTAGACTTCTTCCACTAACAAAAAACATTCCATATCCAATCCAGTAACACTCGAAACCTCATAAAAATATCCCCATTAATTTCATTTCAAAGAAACCCAAAAAGAATATCCCTCACAATTTAGTCATCAAATCACGAACGAATCAAGAGATTAGATTACTTGATTCTACATTGTATCACACCATCGACATCAAAAAGGTATCGCCAAGAATTCATAGGCGCAATCACAATCAATTTAATAATCTATATAAGGATCAAAGCCTTGAAAGCTAAATCGTCAGATTAAAACTCAAGTTACAGGACTATAAGGATGAGGTTGAATTTTATGCGTATTTGAATATGATTATTTTTTAATGTAAACACAAAATTTGGAATTATGATGCATTCTGAAGTTAACTTGTTTGTTATTTGTAATTAAAGTTGTATTTTTGTGGAATTTTTTATTAGTAGATTAGATTTTATCCTCATTATAATTGATCATTTAACCACTCAAATTTACAGAAGATTCAACCAGTAGCACTCTTCAATTATTCTTGTTATACTATTCTTATTCCTTATGCAATGGCTAGACCTGATGCTATAGGTATGGATCCTGTAGTTGTTGTCAAGAGCTGAAAAACACCCGACTGTCGTGGTGAGCTTAATTGTTGTTGCTATTTCTTGTGATTTCTAATTGTTGCTGCTAATTTCTATTGTTATCATCGCACTCTACTAAGGAAAACAAAAGATATTTTTCCATGTATAGAAAGAAGGGGGCATAGTAGCTAGTTGTCCAGGGGAGAACAAAACTCAACAACATTGCGATGGAAATATAGCTAAACTAAGAAAACTCAATTAAGAAATCATTTTGTGAATCAAACTGATATCAAAGCCTCAATTTTTAGTGTATGCTACAAAGAAAGAAAGGATATCAAGATAAGGGAGTGTTGCTTGTTATGTAGAAGTGACATCAAATGCAACGTTACCATCAATGAATGCTCTCCATTAGCATAAATAATCCAATGAAAGTGAATTAAATATGCCAATGGAAAACTAAAAAAACCCTTTTACCATCAAAGATTTTAATCAGAAGGACGAGAAGAACTAAATTTCTTATCCCACTTTCTATTAAGATAAAATAGAAACCATAAAACACAACATCAGGTGATAATGGAATCAAGTAGATCTGATACCCAGCATCCAAGCACCGGGTGGAACATAATATTTTTCTTGTACTACCTTAGAAGTAGGTTTTGGACATTGGTGGATGCGCTAGCCTCCTTGATTTGAATGAAATTAATATTCATTTTAAATTTTAGAAGCACCTTGAAAATCCCTCAGTTGTGATTTTTTCATTTCCACGCATAAAATGAATAATAATGAAATCATCAATATCTAAAACAACATTTTAATCTGGAAGAAACCAATTTGATACCTTAGCAAACTTACACTTACGGGGTCAAACACTAAGCTCTTATCAGATCAGAGCTTAATCAGCACTGACTAGTGAACAGCGCACCCCACAGAACAAATACTACTAACAGAAAAGATAAATCAAATATCCAGATGAAAGTGTACAGACTTGAAGGATAGGAAGATCTACATGTATTTCAGGAAATAAATAAGTAGAAGAAACAGGCTTTAAAGAGAGAGAAAAAATAAAAATTGAGCTACCCAGCTATAAAAATAGTTGGCATAATGACAAATAGATGCCAATTTGCTAAGTTCAAAAGTCTGGTCCTAAGAAAATATTACAGTAGAAGAGAAAACATAAAAAGTAGGGCTGAAAGATCTATAAATATTTAGGGGTTGTGAAAATGTGTACAGCTAGCTCAATGATCATACATATCTAACAGGTCTGCAGATGCATAATAATTATACTTCTTATTTGGAAATAAGTGGCAATATGCAATGTAGATACGCATGAAGTAACATTTGAGGACTCCAGCTGACAAAACCATAATAGCAACAATTATTAGGGTACTTTTAGATTGACACAAATACCATGATTTTTCCATAAAGTTATCAAGCTGAAGTTATGCAAGATGGAGCAAGTTCTAAAAAGAAAAAACAATAAATTTTTAAATGTACTTGGTGAAATAGGTGTGAATAAACTCACTCAATTAGCAAAAAGTTACCTTATATTCAGGATTATCTCGTTTACGAAGAAGATCCATGCCAAAAGCCTTCGTAGAAAATATGAAAATTTTAAGGTTAAACAGCATGAGTGAGAAAAGCTAAAAGCGTGTAAAATATTTGAATGAGTTATACAATGACAGTGACTCACTTTCTTGTAGAATTCTATGGATCGATCAAGATCTCCCACTCGAAGCATTACTTGGCACAATGGCTCCGGTGTTGGACCTCTTTCCAAAAGTTCAAACTTATAACCATCAGGATCTTCAATGAAAGCAATAACACTTTTACCTCCTTTAACAGGACCAGGTTCCCTTGTCACTTTACCACCTTTGGCTTTTATAAGATCAACAGTTTTAGCAACCTATTTGGCATAAATATATACACCTAATGAGATGCTCATTGAAGATATATAACCAGTGAAATTATTTAAAATGATAGTACATCGATACAATCTCTAAGCTGTGATATGCGGCAGTCTATCATACACTGAAGAATGTCTAAAATGCTACAGCGTACAATCACCTTAGGACCTTCTAAACTTCAGCTGAGATGCTTATAACACGGTACACTTTATTTGGAAATAATTGTAAGGATTTAATTAAAGGAGCTTATGAAGGGTTTAAATATAATTCATGATGAAACACATACTACATATTCTGCATTTTTGTCGAACATGAGAAGGGCAGGCCGTAATAATTTTTCAAAATCAAGGTATGTCTCAAACCAACTTTCAAACCATAAATTTAAAAGGCCGTTGCACTAGGAAATGCCTTAATATTAGTTCTTCAATACATAGATTATATTTGGTTTTGTAGTGACTATTAGAAGGCCGAAGTATTAATCAAAGAAAAAATTGTAGATGAAGTGATATTCCTCGCTCATCTTGATTTTGCAAAAATTTAGTCACATTATTAGAAAAACATGGTGTTAACAAATAATATTTTTCGGTAATACTGAAGTTCCACAGAATAAGTCCATTGCAGAGTTCATCATTCCCATAATATTAAGATGACAAGAACATGTGAGAAGGTAAATATTTCCTATACTACACTTTCATAATTTTTTATTCAAGCAAAAATGACACAAGTCAGTTTTACAGAATCACAAATTAAAAGGAGTAGATAAGAAAACATGAAGTATCATAAACTAGATAAGAAATTTATAATCACATTCTAGGCAATTGTTTCTGCATAATATGAAATTTATATTCACATTCTAGGCAATTGTTTCTGCATAACATGAAAACAAAAGCTTACATCTTCAACCGCTACACCGAAGTGACCAAAACCAGCTCCAATATCATAATTTTCAACTCCGTAATCTGTCATGGTTCAGAAAAATAAGCTTAAGAAACAAGAAAAGTATTACAAGAACTATTCCAATTTACAAAAGTATGAAAAGCATGGAACATTAAATACACAAAAAAGCATTTAATAATAGGATAATGATTCAATTTAGCTAGTTAAATAGTAAGAGAAGTAGTTTACTATAAGTGAGCTCAGCAACAAAATGTGAATCTTCAGGTCCGTAGCCAAGGAAAGCATTTGTATATCGTTCCTCAGGAATGTCACGCTTCCGCAATAATTTCATACCCAAACACTCAGTGTAAAATCTGACCACCAAACAAGAACCAGCTCAAAGATTTCAAAGCCATAGAATCAATGAGATAACTTTAGACTTGATACTTGTGAAGAAAGAGAAACGTACTTTATTGTCTTGTCTAAATCACCGACACGATAAACAACATGAAGTAGCCTTCTGTTATCCTGTTTGGCCCATTCCAAGGCATTCTCTTGAGTAATAGAAGTGCTAGTTTGAGCAATGTTCCCAGTAGAACGAACTAAAGCGTCATCTGCTGCTGCCCTTTTTAATTGCAAAGGCTTTATTCCAAATAATTGGGCTTGCGGCACAGCTATACATTAATGTCATAAAATATTCACAAATAATGCAATTGCATGAAAAAAAATATATATTCATTGCTTCAATTCAAATTGCGAAATTCAACTGGATATATATAGTACAAGAAGAGTATCATAAGCAACATCCTTTGCAGTATTCAAGTTCGGTACTAAAAACTAAAGGAGCATTTACACATGTACGGTCCAATTCTTAAGAATTTACGTATCTAACACCTAAACTTTACTTTCTACATTTATACCACCCAAATCTTCTGTGTCACATGAAAAATACTACTATTTTAACTTTTGAAAAGTGAAATACAGCTATTCACACATAGGTAAGGTTGTATATATGTAGAAGTTAAAGTTTAGTTGTTGTATATGTAAGTACACATGAATCGAGTGGTATGTATGTAAATCTTTCAAACGTCAATAGTAAGGTAAAAGGATCATAGTACAAGCTTTGTATCCATAGAAGGCCTTTCTGAATCAACAAAAAGGTCAAGAAGCCATCAGTGTCCAATCAAGTCCAGGATGGGAATCAAGGGCTCATTCTAACTCACATTTTCAATCTTTAAAGTATTTGTTGTAGGGATTGAAAAACAAAAGTCAGAACAAGATTACACAAACTCTAACTTTTTTCAGCCTTAAAAAGCTATCACCCCTGAAAAACATCCTTCGAACAACTTGAGCATTTCATGATTTATCGTGCACAAGAACTGATCATAGATGAGAGATAAGAAAGCCTCACCTTTAGACAAATGAAAGATTAAAAAGACTCGTTACCATTCAAATAATTATACTCTCAACATACCAAGGATTATCAGAAGTCAAACTTTAAATACGTATTAGACGGTAAATGCACCTCAATAGCATCATCGCCATCATCATTATCCTTGTCACAACATTTGTAATGCAAAGGCACCCAATTGAATTATTCGCATACTGAAAACCAAGAATAAAAAAAAAAAATAAGATAAAAGCCCCATGCAACTAGATAATAAGCCCAATTTATAAGATATTAACCAGTGAATCCATACATCCTGATCAACCTTTTATCAATTTCAGTGATTCCCCACAACTAAAAAATGGCAAGTAAATCAGGACATGAAAGTGATTCCGCAGTAAAATCCCTCCTATAAAATCTTGCAAGTCGTCTCCACCTCAGTAAAAGAAGAAAGTTTCATCCCTACTCCCGCCCACTGACAAAACTCACTCGCTAAAAACCAACACAACCTAACATCAAAGTATTAAAGATTGAAAAAGAAACTAGTTCTTATCGTAGAAATTGACCAAAACAAGTACATCGGCTTAGCTCAGTGAAAATTGTGAAACTTCGCGATTCCAAACGCGCTGATAATTCTGAAATATTGAACAAAAAGGAGCTCACCGCTGGCCAGGTGGAAGAGAGCGAAACGACGGGACAAGAAAGAGGATGAAGAGGAAGATCGAGCCGCAGCGACGGTGATAGGGCGGAAGGAGGCAGCGTTGGCGGCCATGCGTAGAAGCTTCACAGTCCAGTCGAGGAATCGTTAAGGCTATACTCCCTCGGCTTACAAGGGGTGAATTTCTGCAGTCTTTTGAGACCCATCCAAAGCCCAGATATCATTATCGGGCGCTATAATCTTGTAGTTAAATTATAATAGTAATATAATAAACATTGCAATTGTTGTATATAATTTAGGAAGCTACCAAAAGAAGAGACAAATTTGTCAAGAAAATAATTCAATTTTAATGAAGTGGCCATTAAATTTGGAAAGAAATTCAAATAATATAAAAGAAAAATGGACAAATTTTTGAATGGGGCATTTTAATATAATCCATATGGGCAAGATGAACATGTAGAAAAGATGAGGGCAAAACACAAGCATTTAATGTGTTCAATGTTAAAAATGCAACCCTCCTTTGGTATCAAATTAAACACTTTTTTTTTTTTTTTTTTTTTTTTTGCATTTTACGCCCTCTCTTTGCTCTATATACCGCTTTCCCCCAATCCATCTCTTATTATGTGATTATTCCTCTCTCTCAGTTGTTGTTAGCCTCACATCTTCATCTCTGCCACTGTAGCCTCCTCTTCTATTTGTCTACTCTATTTCTCTCTCCAACCATAGCCTCCTCTCTCTCTCTCTCTATTGCCATTGGAAACACCTCTTCTCTCCCTTCTTTCTCTCTCTCAACCGAAGTAGTCAGCTCTTTTATGAGCAAAATCAGGTTCTTTCTTCATATTTAATTAATTTTTATGAATTTTTTTTGGAAATTTTCTTGGAGCTCAAGTCTTCTTAAACAAAGCTTTTTTGTGTCATGATTAATTATAAAAAATAATTTAAATTTTTTTATGTATTTAAAGAAATTTTAAAAGTTAGTTCATTTAGGTAACATTTAAAGAATTGCTTGAAACATATACTAGACAAAAACATAATTTTTATATGCGAACTACGAACTATTGAATTTGTATCTAAGAACCAGAAATGCATGCATTTGAGAACTAGAAACAGTTGTATCTGAGAACCAAAAATACTTTTAATTGCATAACAAGAAGTTCTTTTAAGAATTTCTTTTTTATAATAATAGTATTATTTTCTTAAATTTGAAAAAGTACTTGTGTTTTTTCAACACTTAATAATAATAATAATAGGCATATATATTATTACTATCTTTAATATTTTTTAGATTAATATTATTATAATTATTATATCAAGATATTGTTATGAAAAACGACGACAATAAAGCGGAAATTGAAACGAGAAAAATGCACCAGAAAATACGACACAGAGATTTATGTGGTTCGGCAAATTTGCCTACGTCCACGGAGCTGCAGAGGATTTTACTATTTTGAGGATTTACACCGTCGAGCGCCTCGACGTTTACAAGAAGAAATTAATATCTCTCTCCCTCTCCCACTCTTTTTCTCTACCCACCTTCTTCTTCTTCTTCTTCTTCTCTCTCTCTCTCTCTCTCTCTCTCTCTCTCTCTCTCTCTCTCTCTCTCTCTCACGTGAAAGAGAAACAAAAGAAAAGCAAGCCCCCATTTGTTGCTGCGTAGACCAGAGAAAGAGAAAGCTTTTGCTTTTGTTTGCCTGCTAACCGAAGAAGAAGAGTTCCGCCTGTGTATATAGCAGCCCCTTTTTGCCTTTGTTTTATAGGGAGCGAATCAGCCTTCACGAGGGAACATGGCGCGGGAAAAGGAGCGGGACCGCGGTTCCGCATGAAGAAGAGGCGGGAAGCTTAGCTTCCCGCGGTTTCGCGTGAAGCGCGACGCAGAGAAGGAAGAAAGGGCGGGAGGCAGGGCAGGCTCCATTCTTAACAAATCTCCCACTTGGAGACTGCGATGCTGACTGCACCGTCCACTGGCTGCCTCATCTGCTAACTGTACCGATCTTTCCTCAAACGTGATATCCTCCACCTCTGCAACTCAAAGTCCTTGTTCTTTAATTTAGAAGACCAACTGAAGCTGCGCACAGCTTCAGTTTCTCAAGAGTAACACCCTTTGTCAACATATCAGCAGGGTTCTCACTTCCACGAATTTTCTCAAGCAACAACTGTCCGTCATCTAACAATAACCGTATGAAGTGGTACTTGATCTGAATATGCTTGGTCCTAGACTGAAATGCTGGATTCCTGGCAAGGAATATGACACTCTGACTATCACTGTAGAGAGTGCCCTTCTGAACCTCCTTACCCAATTCTTCCAAGAAGCCCTGTAGCCATATCATCTCCTTTGCAGCCTCTGACACTGCTACATACTCAGCTTCTGTAGTAGACAACGAAACTGTCTTCTGCAGATTTGAGCACCATGATACAGCAGTACCACCAAGAGTATAAACATAACCTGTGGTGCTCCTTCTGGTATCAATGTCTCCAGCTAGATCAACATCAACATAGCCACGTACCTCCAGGCTCTTTCCTGAGAAACACAAGCAGGTTTCTGTAGAGCCTCTTAGGTATCTAAAGATCCACTTCACAGCTTCCCAATGTTCATTTCCTGGATTACTCATGTATCTGCTCACAACTCCCACTGCATGAGCAATATCTGGTCTGGTGCAGACCATAACATACATAAGTGAACCAATAGCTGAAGCGTAAGGAACCTTACTCATATAGTCTCGTTCCTCATCTGACGTGGGTGACTGACTCTTGTTGAGTCTGAAATGACTGCCCAAAGGTGTGCCAACTGGTTTGGCCTTGCCATATTGAACCTGTTAAGCACCTTTTTCACATATTCAGCTTGTGAAAGTTTTAACGTACCTTTGACTCTGTCTCTGATAATTTTCATGCCAAGGATTTGCTTTGCCGCTCACAAATCCTTCATTGCAAAGTGTTTTGACATCTGCTTCTTCAGATTATTGATCTCATCAATGCTAGCTCCTGCAATAAGCATATCATCCACATATAACAATAGGATGATATATGAATTGTCAAAATACCTGACATAGCAGCAATGATCTGCCTGACATCTGCTGTACCCTGCATTGAGCATGAATTTATCAAACTTCTTCTACCACTGTCTAGGAGCTTGCTTCAGGCCATACATGCTCTTTTTCAATCTGCAAACTGAGTTTTCCTTTCCCTATACCACGAACCCTTCAGGTTGGTGCATGTAGATGTCTTCTTCAAGGTCTCCATGAAGAAAAGCTGTCTTCACATCTAACTGCTCAAGGAAGAGATTTTCAGTAGCCACCATAGACAGTACCATTCTGATGGTTGTAAGCTTCACCACAAGAGAGAAAATCTCGGAGTAATCAATACCATGCTTCTGCTGAAAACCTTTAACAACAAGTCTTGCCTTGTACCTTTTATCGCCATCATGTTCGGCCTTTACCCGATACACCAACTTGTTGTGTAAAGCCTTCTTCCCTGGTGGAAGATCCGTTAGCTCCCAAGTCTGATTTTCTATCAGAGAATCCATCTCCTCCTTCATGGCTAGCTCCCACTTGCTCGAATTTTCATCTTGCAAGGTTTCTTCATAACTCTGAGGTTCTCCACCATCTGTCAGCAGAATGTAGTTTAAAGTAGGAGAATACCTCTCGTGGAGAACGTCTGGCCCTTTCTGACCTGCGAACAGTAGTTGGAGTAGTGAATGACTCTGAACCTGATTGCGGAATAATGGGAATGGGTGCCCCGGACCCACTCTCGTCGTCATTCACATTTTGATCATGTACTGTGACCTCTGGTAAATCATCAAACTTTACCAGCTCAGATTTCTGCAGTGTTGTTTCGTAAGCCGCATCGGACTTGTCCTTGTACATCATTTTCTCATTAAAGATCACGTTCCTCGCTCCTTATGATCTTCCGATCCCGATCATCCCAGAAACGATACCCAAATGCATCATCTCCGTAGCCAATGAAGTAACACTTCTTTGACTTCGCCTCAAGCTTACTTCGAGCATCTGGATTAATAAGAACATATGAAAGACAACCAAAAGTCTTAAGGTGAGAAAATTTGACCTCTTTGTCGCTCCAGACTTCCTCAGGTAATTCACAGTTTAATGGGACGGATGGCCCCTCGTTGATCAAATAGACCGCAGCGTCGACCGCATCCGCCCGAAGGTCGGTGGTAGTCCGGCGTGCAATCTCATGCTTCTAGCCCTCTCATCGATGGTTCCGTTCATGTGCTCGCAACACCATTTCGTTGTGGTGTCCCCGGAATGGTCTTCTCTATTCCGATGCCCCGAGCTGCACAGTACTCCTTGAATCCACCATCAATGTACTCACCACCATTATCAGATCTCAGACATTTTAATTTTAAGCATGTCTCTGTCTCAACCATGGCCTTCCAAGTCCTGAACACATTAAATACATCAGATTTATGCTTCAAGAAATAGACCCATACCTTTCTGCTATGATCATCAATAAATGTGACGTAGTAGCGAGAGCCTCCAAGAGATGCCACTGGGAAGGTCCCCACACATCGGTGTGTACAAGTTCTAATTTTCCTGCCTTTAGCGCTCTGCCACCTTTCAGGAAACTGACCTTCTTCTGCTTTCCCATGATGCAACTTTCACACATGCCAAGATCAACTGACTTCGGTCCGGCGACTCGCCTCCGGATCGAAGCTCTTTCATGCCTCTCGTACTCATGTTTCCCAGCCCGCAATGCCACATGTCCGCCGTGCTCTCTCGCAATCGTGGTATCAACACCGTTAATTAAACCAAGTAGTCATATACAACGTACTAGTCTTCTCACCTCGAGCCGATACCGTTGCTCCTTTAGTTACCTTCCAGGTGTTATTCGAGAATACTACTGTATGCCCTCCTTCATCTAGCTGCCCAACAAAAATTAAATTTTTCTTCAGCTCAGGAATATGTCTGACCATTTGCAAGATCTATTTGCTTTTGTTAGGGAGTACAATTTCAACATTTCTCATCCCCACTACGTTCAAAGCTGCTCCATCAGCGAGGTACACCTTCCCAAAGTCACCTGCAACATAGTTTTGCATTAACTCCCGGTGGGAAGATGTATGAAAAGACGCCCCCGAATCCGGTATCCGATCGTCAACGGAGCCGTGAACCGCAAGCAACAACGCATCCCGAACTTCTTCGGCTACCGCATTAGCACCGGTGTTCTCCATCTTCTTAGGATTTTTGCAGCTTCTTCTTTATGTGACCAGCTTTGCCACAATTCCAAGCAGGTTGCTTGCCGACTGTGCTTTGACTTGCTTTTGCTTCGTGCTTTGATTTCGACCTTCCTCCGTTTGAGTTCCCGTCATGTGATCTCCTCTCGGAATCAACATTCGGCGCCGAACTCGAACCCGAAGTCTCGCCGAATCTTTCCGCGCACCTCCTCGACCAAAATTAAATCACGAATATCATCATATTTTAGCTTAGATTTACTCCGCGAATTGCTGACCGCCATCCTCATAGCTTCCCAGCTATTTGGCAACGAAGCCAATAATATCAGCGCCCGTATCTCATCATCAAATTCAATTTCGACAGACGACAATTGATTTGTGATGGTATTGAAGTCATTCAGATGTTGTACAACGGATGTACCTTCCGCCATCTTTAAATTGAATAACTTTTTCATCAGATGCACCTTGTTATTTGCCGACGGCTTTTCATACATGCCTGACAGAGCCGCCATGAGATCCGCAGTGGTCCTTTCTTTGATAACGTTGTGTGCAACTGATCTTGACGTGGTCAATCGAATAACCCCGTAACCTGTCGATCCAACAGATTCCGATCGGCCTCGTCCATCTTCTCCGTCGTCGTCCCGTGAATGGAAGATGAAGTTTCTTCCCATAGAGGTAGTCCTCTATCTGCATTCGCCAGTAACCAAAATATGTGTCGTCGAATTTCTCGATCCCTGAAATCTTCACTTCATCTCCAGTCATCGTTCTTCTTCAGATCCGAAGCGAGGCTCTGATACCAGTTGTTATGAAAAACGACGACAATAAAGCGGAAATTGAAACGAGAAAAATGCACCAGAAAATACGACACAGAGATTTACGTGGTTCGGCAAATTTGCCTATGTCCACGGAGCTGCAGAGGATTTTACTATTTTGAGGATTTACACCGTCGAGAGCCTCGACGTTTACAAGAAGAAATTAATATCTTTCTTCCTCTCCCACTCTTTTTCTCTACCCACCTTCTTCTTCTCTCTCTCTCTCTCTCACGTGAAAGAGAAACAAAAGAAAAGCAAGCCCCCTTTTGCTGCTGCGTAGACCAGAGAAAGAGAAAGCTTTTGCTTTTGTTTGCCTGCTAACCGAAGAAGAAGTGTTCCGCCTGTGTATATAGCAGCCCCTTTTTGCCTTTGTTTTATAGGGAGCGAATCAGCCTTCACGCGGGAACATGGCGCGGGAAAAGGAGCGGGACTGCGGTTCCGCGTGAAGAAGAGGCGGGAAGCTTAGCTTCCCGCAGTTTCGCGTGAAGCGCGACGCGGAGAAGGGAGAAAGGGCGGGAGGCAGGGCAGGCTCCATTCTTAACAGATATACATTTATTATTATTATTATTATTTGTATTGTTATTATTATTATTATTATTGTTATTATTTTATGACTGACTTAGAATCTTTTTTTTTCTCTCTTATTTTTTATATTCTTTTGTAATAAAATCATTTAGTATTTTTTCATATGAATAATTTTTTCAGCAAACTCAATAATAATAATAATAATATTATTATTATTATATTATTATTATTATTATTATTATTATTATTAAAAACTTAATTAAAAACTTGCAGGATTACAAGCTTATGAAGAGTACCTAGAGGACATTCTCAATTTATAATAGAAGAAAATATTATAAAAACTTACACATTATCACAGAATACAAAGCCCTTTATTTATAGTTGAGGGCAGAACTCAAAACTTATTAGATTTTATATATTAACGGATAACACATCCAAAAAGTAAACTTTAAAAGTAATCCCTCATAATTTATGGAAAAAAGGATTCATAATTAGGAAATGGTCTCGTCAGCACAGTTATTAGTGGAATAAGTGAGGCGATGAATCTTCAAAAATAATTGAAGTGAGTAGGTCACACAATCACGTTCTTCTGTCTGTTAGGTGATACACCTAAAAAATGTTCAAATTTTCATATACTTTTAATGACTATATTTATTGATTTTTAGTAATATTCAAATAAATAAGTGAGGCGATGAATCTTCAAAAACAATTGAAGTGAGTAGGTCTCACAATCACGTTCTTCTGTCTGTTAGGTGATACACCTAAAAAATGTTCAAAGTTTCATATACTTTTAATGACTATATTTATTGATTTTTAGTAATATTGCACTTTAAAGGAATGTATTTTGCATGTTTTTGGTTTGAGGTACAAGAAATAGATTTTTGTGAAAACGAAGCAAAAACAGAACAATTTGGAGTAAAAACTACCAAGAAAGAAAATTTTGACCTGACACATTTTGATATGTCTTTCTATATTTAATCATCTTTACACTTCTCACATGCTTTTAAATGAAATTACAATTTAAAGAAAGATTGTTTCTATATTTTTCTTATAGGTAAATATGTTAAAACTTAATGAAACTGAAATGTGGCAAAGCGGAACTGAAACGGAGTCAAACGGAGCAAAACGGTGGAGCTGTTGCATATGGGCTTCGACGGAGCCCAGACCGACGCCGAAGATGCCTGTGTCTAGAGAGAGAAGAACAAACGGTGATGATGGAGCCCAAAAAATGGTACCGACGGCGCCAGAGAATGTTTGGACGAATTTTTGAGCGGTTATGACTGAGATTCAATGTATTTGGACGCTTTTTGGAAGGTTGCTTGAGGCATCACTTGGGAAAGTCGTCTATACATTATAATATAGCGTTTTTATGTTAGAAAAAAGGAGGTATGTTAGTAAAAATGAGAGGAATGTTGGGAGATCTTAGAATAGGAGTAGAAATATAGATTTTTACGTTTTTGGAGAGATTAGAGAGAGGATTTTAAGAGAATTTGTAAGAGAATGTACTAGCATTGCATGGATCAGCGGAAAACTTTGTGGGAGAGATTTTCATCTTTCTTTCAAGTGAAAAAAGCTAAGTATTGTGTTCTTCAATATCTTATGATTTTGTAAACACTTATCTAGTGGATTTGCTTTGATATAATGACATTTTTCATTGTGTTTTTCTTCGTACTTTGTGATGTATTTTTCTTACTATTTGTTCTAGTGACATACAAAAGATATGTTGTTGTTTTCATTCAACTTTTCTTTTGTAATGAGTATGATTCATGTTTAGGATTTTGGGATACATGTGAGAAGAGGTTTTAATTATAAATGTAATGGTTTTTACTTGAACTTCATTTACATTACAATATGGCTTGTTGTAGTATTAAAATTTATTGTAATTGCACTAACATCTGAGAGGCCGGTGTAATTCTCAATAAAGTGAAACCACATTTACTTTCATGAATGAGAATGTAGTCCATGGGGTTAAATGCAAATAATAAGATAAATATATTTTGATGAGCGTAGAATTGAAGATTTTGAAGTGACAGACAAAAATCCTCAATTTGATCATAGTGTTTGGAAACTAAAGCGAGAGTTTGCCCTCAAGTGAGGGGGAAGTGGGAGCCAGTATCCTCTCATTCTAACCACAGATTTATGAACTAAATCTAGGATTAGCCAATGTACTTTATGCACTCTGAAGAGGGTAAAGAATATGATTGCTCATATTTGACACATACAATATTTAATGTATCTCAGTCATAAATTTTATCCAATTACTACATTAGAATAATAGTTTTAAACATATCAAAATTCTCCAAACCAATTCATCTAGAAAGTGTTATCTTTAGAATTAATATTTACATTTAGAATTAGTCATTAGTTATTTTAAACTTAAAACTTACATTTAAGAGTACTTGTTAGAAAACCCACTTAAATAGACTTTTCAAACTAAAGACTCATAATAGTAGACTAGAATTAGCCTAAGAATTTCTTACATCGCTTCTTTATGAGATTGATACTGGGGTTTTTAAAGAAAGTTCTATATTACTTGAAGCGATACGTGCACTTGCGTAGAACCCATAGTGTGTGAATTATTTTCTATATTTAATAATATTTCAATTTTGCACATTAACTGCTAAATATAATTTGGTACAAGTTTTTGGACAGATTTTGGAAGCTAAAGTACTGCATAATTACGAGTAGGTCATGTTTTTGGCACCGTCTCAGGAGAATTAAATTGACATAAAATATGCAGAAAAACAGCACACCCTAGAGGTGCATCACTAGGTATCACAACTTTGCTGCCATATGAGTCGGGTCACCATTTGTTCCCAATTTTCTTAATCCTCTGAACATTTGTCCTCTAATGACATATCGTCTTCATATTTAAATAATTTCTTCATTTGTTTTACATACACTTTTTGCAATCACCATTTGATGTGCTCAAGATTTTCACGGGAATATTTCTCTTAATTTGATCGTGAATTCCTTTTAAAGAAAATTCTTCTTTTTGATGAGCTTTATTATTTAAAGTATTTGATTTAATTAAATTTGTAATTTAATCTAATTTATCATTAATGATGATTGTTGATCACCATTTTATAAAAAAAAAGTTCTAAATAAACATTTATTATTTATATTATCTTGCCCATGAGATAAGTTCCAAGCGAAGATCTAAAGAAATTGTATTTGATAAAAAGAATAATAATTCACACATTCTGTCAGCTACATATTCATTTTGTATTTTATTTAGCTGAGGTGATGATTTAACCCAAGCAGGGTAAATGTTGGAGATTGCCTCCAGGAGAATCTCATTTGTTGCTCTAAATTTATCCCAGCATGACAAAAACCAATTTGGTATGTCTTTATTAAAAATTTCAGGCATTAGAACAGAAGGCCAAGAGTGTTTATACTTTGGATTAAAGATTAAAAAAGTGTGATTCATGGCTTGAACATAAGTCTAGTAATTAAAGAAAACTATTCTTTCTTATGTGTTGTTGGATAAACAACTTCAATTTGTTTTTTCTGAGAGTAATTATCTTAGATTTTAAAGTATTAATGTTGACCACACTTTTGGTTGAGGTCTAGTCTCTCTTTAGAATAGCCTAGGATTTAGCCATAGGACTCTCCTGGTGACTTTCTTAGAAGACTAGTCATGGCACCCCTCCCCATAGAAATTCAAAATTTTCTCACTTCACTGGGAGTTTTCATATGCTTAAGGCCTAACGCCCAGTTTTTGGGAGGAAGAGACCAAGCATAAGAAAGCCCAAGGGAAGTCTCATTTAGGTGGTCAGACCATAGGATCTACCCCGGGAGGTCTAGAGCTCAAACCACATTCACACTACATACTTACAACCCTAAATAAGGCACATCAGCTTTGATCCCCTAACTCTTCGGAAACTCATGAAAATGGTTTTCCCAAGCTCTTAACCTCAGGCTAGGGTTTGGCTAGTACCAACACATAGAGGACCAAATGAGGGTGACCCTTGTTCCATGGCTAAATCTAAACAATTCAATACTACTCACCCTCAATAAACTTCAATTTAACCAAAGATTTTAAATTTCTAACCCCTTTAACCCAAAATACCCAAAATGCCCCCATAACCCTAAACCTTCCAAAATTTCCAAAATTACCCAAATTACCCTTTTTTCTCCCAAAATCATTCCAAAATACTCCCTACCCCTCAAATTAACCAAAATTACCCAAAATTGCCAAATTTCCCAAAAAATTCCCAAAATGCCCCTCTTAGCCCAAACTTCCAAAAATTCCAAAAATTCCCATCAATTTCCAAAACCACCAAAATATTTCCAATTTCATTTCTCTAAACTACCACATGACCCAATTTGGCAAATTTAGCCCAATTTAACCAAAAGCCCCAATTTGACCCATTTTAACCCAGAAGTGCCTAAATTAAACCTAATGTCTACACAATTGACCCCAATATTACCCAATTTTAATTCAAAATTTTAATTTAATATCTTCTATACCAATATAAACTAAATCCAAGCTCAATTTGACCCACATTTAAGTTCAATTTCACTTAAAACCCAAAATCCCCAATTTTACCTAAGTGACACAAATCCCCAAAATTGACCTAACACCAATCAATTTCTCCCTAATTTGGATTCTAAACCCTTCATAACACTCCACTAAATTGAATTGAACCATCAATTGCCTCCAATTTGAGCCCAAGTCTCACCCAAATCCACTTGAATCAAGCTTGCCCAATTTTGGACCCAAACATGCCATATGCCCAAAATCTTCCAAATTGATTGCCCTACTCCCAAAAATTCCACTCAATTGGTGTTGGGAACTCTTTATGACATCTCCATAGACCATTGTAAACCTTCAATTGGCCTTGGACCTAACCCTAGCCCAACCTAAACTCAAGTTAACCCAACTTGCCCCAAATTGACCAAAATCCCAAACTAAGCCAAATTGATCTACCAAACCAATCCAAGACCACTCCAAACCATTTCTAAACACTTTATGACAATCATATACACAATATTGCTCGATCATTTGGTCTCAGGCCAAGCTCAAACCCAAGTTAAACCAATGTGAACCTAAAGTGACCCAAATAAACCCATGACCCAATTTAATCAAATTGAACCAAATGTGATCAAACCAACTCCTTCATAGCCACAAAGTTGACCCTAGGAACTGGGCTAGACCCACCTAGCCCACTCTAGTAGAGTCATGGGCCAAAGGTTCCCCAAATTAGGGGATATCCTTCCTTAAATGGTTAAACCTAGGGGGGATTTGCCATAATGCATTAACCATTTAAGCTCACCCCATGATGGCCTGCCCACTGGCTCATCTGACCCACTGGCCACCTCCCCTGGCCTGGCCGGCCAGCCTAGTCGCTGGAGGACTTGAAACTGAGAGCCACCTCACACTTGGCTGAACCCAAACTCTACCCTATGGCCAAGTCAGCCTAAAATTCCCATTAGAGCTCCTCTGCACTCCACCTAGGCAGCTCTTTGCACCTGAATTGAAGCCCTAGCAACCACCCCAGCCATGGCTATTTAAGCCATCACCCTTCACGGCCAAAAGTTTTGGCTGAACCAGACCTTAATAAAACTCTGCCAAAATCACTCCAAAACCTTTCCATGGCATAGAGAAGCTAATCCCCACTGCACACCTGCCTTGAAACCCATTGACCCAGCTCAATTTTGAAGTCCAATTTCAGGCCAGAAACATGACATCTCTCTAAACTCTACCAAACTCAAATTAAACTCACCCATTCCATCCCCCACAACAAGAGAATAAAATCCCCACAGAAAGCCCCATCACCAGGCCACTCTAACAGGGACTTCCAACAAAGTTCCAAATCAGGTTTGGTCACTTTCATACTTAGGCAATTCACCAGGGCAAGAGGCTTCATCCCTGAGCTCCTAGGACTCCAATGAACGTGTAGAGCATCTCTGATCGAAGCTTCACTTCTTATAGCCAAGGTACTGACCTCTTCTTCTTCCCGAGATTCTCTAAATTCTCCATTTAATTAGGATTAATTTAAATCATGATTAGCCGTATGGATATGTTCGCTATGCTTAGACGAGTATATAAGATCAAACCCGAAGCGATTTGGTAGAGTCTAGGCTGAGAAATTAGGGTTTTAGTGTGGACGGTCATGTGATCACACTAGATGGGGATGAAGACGGGCAGCCGTTGGATCGTACATGTTTTTGTTAGACGGCTCTGACGCGCCGGATGAGGAGATGAAACAGAACTGCGAGCCGCGTGGCATCCCAATTAGCTGGTGGCTTCGAAGACGAGCAGCCGTTGGATCGCGCATGTTTTTGTTGGACGACTCTGACACGCCGGATGAGGAGATAAAACAGAACCGCGGGCCGCGTGGCATCCCAGTCAGCTGGTGGCTTCAAATAGGAGCGCGCTGTGTGGGGCTTCGATCTGTCATAGGTTGACATGGCGCTAACCTGGTTAAGTAGGAAAATATGGATTTTTTGAATTATTTAAATCACCTGAACTTTAAAAATCCATATCTTGGCATAGAAAAATCATAAAAAGAAAGAAAAAAAAACCCTCTTGCTCAGTGAACAGAGGAGAATAATGTGGAAATGCTTTGAAATTTATTTAATGCATGTATGCTTTTTAATTAATTAAATACCCTCTGGGGTCTTTTGATTCTCCATGCATGTATACATTTTACCATGACCTAATATTTTGGTATGTTATTGCCTCTATCATGGGGGATCTTCCCTAATTTTTCCAAAGTCAGAGAAGACCTCTATGAAGAGTTCTATATTTTTCAAGTTTAGGCATCTGTTTTCATAAATTAATTCTAATAATTAACATGGTGGTTATCAAAATTCAGAAAAATCAGGGTAGGTTCCTTATGACTAAAGGACCCTAAGAAAAATACAAACTTGATTTAATTCACTGAAAATAACTCTAATGGTAATTAAGGCTTAAATATCAAATAAAAAGAAATTGAATTACACATAAATGAAAAAGACCCAAAAATAATTTTCCACTGTATTTTAAAGGTCAGAGAACTCTCCATAAAAATTTCATGGCATTTGGAGTTCATTTGGTCACCTAAATGAATTTTCTAAATGAAATGGTAATTTTGAATATTAAACTAATTTTAGTAATTAAAATACAACTCAAAAAATTATAAAATTGGTTTTGGGAATTCTCTTTGATCAGAGGATTCTTTTAAAAATAAAATTAGGATTTTTACAAAATTTTCATTTTTAATCATATTTTAATATTTAAATAATTAAATAATAATAAAAATTATAAAAATATTAAAAAATCACTATTGGTTTCCTAATCACTTAGGAATCATCCCCAAAATTTTCCTAAATTTTCAAAATTAAAATATTAATTTTTAAAGGCTTAAAAAGATTTTTAAAAGGCTAAAAATGGATTTTCCTAATTTTACACTAAAATAATTCTAATAATTAAAATAAAAATTTGAAAAATATAAAGTTTATTTCTCTAGTAGGTTCCCTGACCTTAGAGGGACTTAGGAAAAATATAAAATTGAATTTTTAACTTTTAAAATATTTTATAATTAATTAAAACTCTATAACTTAAAAATAATTCTAATAATTAAATTAAAACTCAAAAAATCATAAAATTTAGTCCAAGTGGTCTTCTAATCTAGGTCTACCTCCCATAAAAATTCCAAAGATATATATTTTATTTTTGGATAAGTTATTAAATTTCTATTGCAAACCCTTATTTTTGCATAAAAATAAATATATAAATTAAATTAAAATTTGAAAAATCATATTTTTCTCCTCTAATGTTTTAATTAACCTATAAGTGGGGTCACATAAAAATTTCAAAGTCACTTGAGCTAAATTTAATGAATTATGAAGTGATAAAGGCCTTTAGGGGTAAAATTGTAATTTCGGAAAATTTATCTTAACTATTATTTAGGCTTAATCAAAAATGAGAAAAGGGCAATAAATGATCTTAATTATTATGTTAGATGATTGAAACATTAAGGGTCAAATGGTAGAAATCCATTCTAATTTTGTCACATTAAATATTTAAATTTCCTTAATTATTATAATTGGGAAGAAAAATCAAATTGAAAGAACCATAAAGTTAGGGGTTGATTTTGGAAGTTAATATTCCACTAATTTAATTCCCCTTTATTTGATGATTCAAATGATAAATCAATCTTTTGATAAGGATCATAATCTTGAAAGTCATAAAACTTCTTTTTTAAGACATAGATTACCTTTTAAAACATTACAAGCCCATCAAAATTTGGTAAATTCTTTCATAAGTTAAATTTTGCCTTTAAGGGCCCACTAACATAATTCCTAAGTAAAACACCAAATGAAAATTACCCTGTCTTTCGGAATGATTAAAACATCAACTCACTGAGTATAGGGGTATTAAACAGATAAATCGTTTAATAACTATAGTAAGTCCAAAAGAACCTTAAGGAAGTTCAAAAGTATTGTGAAATATCTGAGTTTCTCCTGGACCGTTTCATAAGTCTTTTGGACACCTTGCAGGACAACCGACCTATTATATTTATTAAATGAAGAAATCTCAAAATTGAATAGAGTTCACCGGGTTATGCATAGAGTTCGGTAGGCCATTGACGAATCTATCCATAGGGCTTTACTTCCCTACAAAATATAAATGTTTTTTACAATAATACTAAAGTTCCAGGTGGAGATGGCGGGAAGACTTACCAGTTATGCTTTTATTTTAATGCAATTTACTTACCTGCACTCTACTGTACTTTCTTTTCTTGCAAATTTACATGTTAAACAACAATGCCACCCTGCATGAAAACTGAAACATTTAGGATAGCCACAAAACTGAAACTAAAAATAAAAATTAAAAGTCAAAATAAGATAAATTCATTGTCATTCAAAAATATAAAAACAACTCAAAATTTAATCACAAATAAAACAAAAACCACAATTGTAACTAAACTAAAACGTCTTGTTGGATGATTTGGAATCCCTTGGAGGAGGTAACATATGTGTTGCTAACGGGGTTTCCCACTGTCTAAATGAAAGTATGGAATTCATTAAGTTGAGTTTAATAAATTCATTTGGACTAAGTGAATCCGATAAAAATAGCGATGTCGGGATGATGGAACCATGGGATCTTAACCGATATTTGTATAATCAATTTTAATGTTTCCCTAATAAAATATTAAGACACCTCAATTTAAATATTTTCAAAACATGACACTTCTCTTTTCTCCACAATTAACACTTCTTTAAATTAAACCTACTACGACGAGGAGTTTGGAGCATTCATAGTGGGCAGCACGGTCATCTTCAACAGCAAAACTTGTTTACACCAGCAAAACCATTCCTTAGATTAAAACAACAAACCATAGGACTTCGAGGTAGCTTTCCTAGTGCAGCATAAATCCTCACCTTTTCTTTAGGCCATTGCACAGCTTTGTTGTGTAATTTAAGCCCTAATTCGCTTTAGGATTCCGAGGTTATCGTCCTTTACGACATAAATCCTCCCATCTTTCAGGTTATTTACATAATTGGATATTATGCAAATGTAATTCTTATAATTAATTGGCAGGATCAAAATTTAAATAAATTCATTTTCAAGATTTAAAGCCAAACCATATGATAGTTTGGGAAGACATCAAAATTTTTCTTGAATCTATGTCCTTCCCCTAACCTTCTCTCCTTTGGATTCCGATAAAGTGAAATGTTACAAAATTTAAGTCATTCACCTATTGAACTTCCGACTATCACATTTTCTTGGAAAACCTTACCTTTGGAAGTCATGAATATAAATATTTCCTGATCTATATCAAGTTTTCTTAGGTAACCTCGGTTATCTAAGATGTAATTAACTATAGAGGCTTGCCCTTATAGGAAACTTAAAGACCCCAGATTAACATAAACCCTATCTAATTCCTTCATATTTGATAGAGGAAATTGCCAGTAAAAAATGGTTTGCAAACCAAAATGATGTCATAATTTTTTTAGTTTATTTGATCAAGCCTCACCTCAAGCCATGTATTTATTCATCGGGATAAATACATGTCTTATGGTGAAACACTTGATTATTTAAACTATTATTTATAGGAGATCAGTTTGATTTCGTATTCTTCAAAATTAAAATACTATTTTCAAAATCCATATATGTATTAAATTAAATCAAATCTCCATTTTTATAAAAAATATATTCTAAAACCTTTTTTAAAACAAAACACCAAAAATATATTTTTCAAAGAAGAAGAAGATTTAAACGGCCGACAATTAATTTCATTCTTTAAATCATTAACAGTAGTTAGTCAACTATTTGTTTGTAAAATTAAGGCTTTATTTAAAGCTTCTCTCATAAAATATCTTTAAAAGGAATAATATTTAAAGATTCTCCTTTTATTTCTATAACTATTTTTAACATTTTATTACGAGTTTTTCGTCCTCAATTTGAGATGCAATTTTAATTTTTTCTTCTTGAATTGAATAAGACAGTGTAAATAAGCAGTCCATTTCGACTATAGATTTGTAATAATTATTCATGATCACACTTCCAATCAGATTTTGACTTGCAATAATTGTCATTAGATTTTGATGAATAAAAGGATATTTTTTCAATTTCCTCCGCATTGTCGGAAGTTTCAGAATTATGAGAAGATGAATTCAATATTATTTTAAATAATAATTGCTAAATATTCTCATCAATATTAAACTCATTTACTTTTTATTTTGTTATTATGCATCTATTTGCATAGTATCCGGTTTTGCCACATTTGTATCATTTTATTTATTTATTTCTCATTTTTATGAGAATTTTTTTGCTTTTCTCTAAATAATATTTTTCAGTGTGTTGCTTATGATATTTTTTCTTTTATGAATTTTTTTTTTCTTTTCCATTTGAGATTTTTGGAATATCACAAGCAAAGTATTCACAGAAAACTCCTAATAGCTTTCTATCTATCAGTCTTTCTTTTTTTGATTTGATATCTCAAATTGAGATTTATACATAAGGCAAGATCTTCTTTGTACACAAGTATTTATTAATTGTCTATATGTCACATTCACATAAAATTCTTTTGATATTATTATCTTGAAATTGTTATTTGACCTTTTCGACAAAAAGATTAGGTAATCCTCAATAATTTTTTGTTTCTATTGTGTATTATTCCTATATGATAGAGACGTTACTCGAGACAAAAAAAACATCTTTATACCATTTGAATTGGGTTATGGTTGGACACCTTAATATTTGTAAGAGAGATCAAATTTGTTCTCCACCGTCAGAGACAATACTCATAAAAATGCTGTAAGATATTAATAATCAATTTATAAACAACATCGATATTGCCTTGATTTGGATTTCCCAATATGGTAGCACTCAAAACTTCAATTTTTTATTCTTGAGTCAAATAGTTGTCTTACCCACAATTTTATATTATGATATTTTTAATTTAATTGCAACGACGCCAAAAACTTGACCCCGCTATATTATATGTATAGAATTGTAATTGTTTATGTTGTGGATGCTACGCAAGTATACGTATCGTATCAAGTAATACGAGTGCTCTAGTGGAGTCTCAGTTATCGATCCCACGCGAAATAGAAAATTAAATAACAACTAATTTTAAAATAATAATAATAACAATTTTAAAATAAGTATAAAAAAATTTGGAATTCTAAATTTAAGCGCAATAAAGTAAACTAAGTATTTTAATTAAGTAACTTAACTAAGTAGAAAATTAATACGTATCGAAAGTGCAGAAATTAAACTAATTGTTAAATAAGTCTTAACTATTCAGAAAAAGTATCTTTCCCTCGTTTAGAAATTTAAGTGATCGATGAATTTAAATAGATAATTTTAAGCGTATTGTGACAAATAGGAGCATTCCTATTCTTTACTCCTTTGGTCCAGTGTAATGAATATTGACTAATCCTATGTTTGATTATCGAATCCGCGATTAGCCGGAGGATACCGACCGCCACTTCGTAGCTCGATCGCCGAAAAATTTATTAAGAAATTCATACCTATTTTTGATGAAATCGCACTTTAAAGAAGGGTATTTTCTTTATTTTATCGTGATGAATGAATAATTTAGGTGATAAAAGCAAAAATCATAAAAAGGAGCGGATTTGGAGCAAAAAGGAAGAAAATAATGCAATTTAGGCTCGAGTCGCCGACGGCGAGATCGAGCCGCCGACGGCGAGGTTACGAGGAGACATTTCGAAGGATTTATAATCGTCTCGCCGACGAGCGAGCCCGAGCCCGCCGACGGCGAGATGGAGCGGCTTGAAGATCTTCGAAGCCTCGCCGACAGCCGAGGTAGTTCGTGCCGCCGACGGCGAGGTAGTTCAAATGGCACGGATACATTGAACCCGGACACTTTTGAAGAGATGCTTACACACCTCTTGGTCCTTTGCTCACCTCTATATATGTAGGCCGAAAATCAGCCTTTTGTGAGTTAGTTTTGTGCAGTTTTTGTGTTCTAAGTGCAATCTTTTAGTCTTTTGTGAGTTCTAGTGTAATTTGTGTGCAGTAGTGTGTTTTTAGTGAGTCTTTTAGTAAGTTTAGTGAGTAATTAGTGAGTCGTGTCGTACTTGGAAGGAAGAGTCAAAGGAACTACTAGGAGTCCGTTTCGGGGATAAATCGAGGTAAGTATTTCGTATTTATTGTTTTTAACTTTAAATGAAATCCATGCTTAGTTTAGTTCCCATGCATTCTAAGTAGTTTATTAGTCTTTCTCCCTGTTTATGAAATTAAGTGACGTGATGAAATTAAAATAGAGATACTTATCTATATTAATAAATTGTGATAATTTTTACTTAAAAATTAATTTACTTTCAACTCGGCCATTTGAATTGTTAAAATATGTTGGTTAACAACTATAGTAAAAATTACATCCGATATTCGGGAATTCAAAAGCCTTGGAAGGAGGGTGCAAATAAATAGGGAAATAATATCATCGGGCGTAGAATCGAGTATTTTAGTGTGACGGACTAAAATATTCAATTCGGTCTTATTGTTTGAGAGCCGAAGTGTAGATGTTAGCCCTCGAGCGAGGGGAACGTGGGAGCTCGCAGTGGCGGTCGGTATCCTCCCAGCCTAACCGCAGATTCGTGAATCAAACATAGGATTAGTCAATATTTTTTACACCTGGACTAAAGGGTAAAGAATAGTGAATGCTCCTATTTGTCACAATACCTTAAAATTATCTATTTAAATTCATTAATCACTTAAATTTCTAAACGAGGGAAAGATACTTTTTCCGAATAGTTAAGACTTATTTAGCAATTAGTTTAATTTCCTGCACTTTCAATACGTATTAATGTTCTACTTAGTTAAGTTACCTAATTAAAATACTTAGTTTACTTTATTGCGCTCAAATTTAGAATTCCAATTTTTCGTATACTATTTTAAAAATTATTATTATTATTTTAAATTAGTTGTTATTTAATTTTCTCTTTCCCCGTGGGATCGATAACCGGGACTCCACTAGAGTCTCCGTATTACTTGATACGATACGTATACTTGCGTAGCATCCACAACATAAACAATTACAATTCTATACATATAAATAGCGGGGTCAAGTTTTTGGCGTCGTTGCAATTAAATTAAAAATATCATAATATAAAATTGTGGGTCAAGCTCCCAGGTTCCCCTCGCCTGAGGGCTAACATCTACACTTCAGCTCTCAAACAATAGGACCGAATTGAATATTTTAGTCTGTCACACTAAAATGCTCAATTCTACGCCCAGTGATACTATTTCCCTATTTATTCGCACCTTCCTTCCAAGGCTTAATTCCCGAATATCCGATGTAATTTTTACTATAGTTGATATTCAACATATTTTAACAAATCAAATGGCCAGTTGAAAGTAAATTAAGTTTTAAGTAAAAATTATCACAATTTATTAATATATATAAAAGTACTTCGTTTTAAGTTCATCAAGTCACTTAATTTCATAACAAGTGAGAAAGACTAATAAACTACTCATAATGCATAGGAACTAAACTAAGCATGGATTTCATTTAAAGTTAAAAACAATAAAAACAAATACTTATCTCGATTTATCCTCGCGTACTCCTGCAGCCTTCTTCGACTCTTCCTTCCAAGACATAGCAAGCACTCACTAAAAACTCACTAACTCACTAAAGACTCACTAATTACACTAATTAAGACTCTAAAGATCGCTCACACACATAAATAAAAGACTCTTAAGACACAAATCGACACACACACCGAGGCTGAATTTCGGCCTCTATATATAGTAGGTGAGCAAAGGACCAAGAGGTGTGTAAGCATCCTTCAAAAGTGTCCGTGTTCAATGTATCCGCGCCATTCAACTAGCTCGCCGTCGGCGAAAACTACCTCGCTGTCGGCGAGGCTTCTGTAGGTCTTCGAACCGCGCTATTCATTGTCGGCGGGCTAGAGCTCATTGCCGACGAGACAGTTATAAATCCTTCGAATTTCTTCCTCGTACCCTCGCCGTCTGGCGGCTTCGATCTTGTCGTCGGCGACTCAAGACAAATTGCATTATTTTCTTCCTTTTGCTCCAAATCCGCTCCTTTTTATGATTTTTGCTTTTATCACCTAAATTCTCCATTCCTACAACAAAATAAAGAAAATACATTTCTTTAAAGTGCAATTTCATCAAAAATATGTATGAATTTCTTAATAAATTTTTCAGTGATCAAAATCCCCCAAACTTACTTATTACTCGTCCTCAGTAATTTTAAGTACTACATAAAAATAATGAGTTCTATAATAAGATTTTTCAATTTAAATAAACTATGAATTAGATTAATTAATATCATAATAAAGTTAAATAAAAATAATTCATGTAATTTAATTAATCTTATAGAAATAAATTATTTAGTTATCGTGTCTAAGATTTCTAAATTCTTACTATTCATTTCGTGAATGACTATATTTAAAAGAATAACTACTTAAGATATTCATATGATAAGAAATTCAAGAAAACACTATTAAGTAAAATTCTAATCCATAAACATAAGTTTGGAAATATCTAAGTTTTTCCCTTTGTGTTAATTCAAATGAAGCCAATTTTCGATAAGGCATCTCCTCAAGCTTCTCCTCATTTTTCTTTTTCTTTTTCTTTTTCTTTTTCTTTTTCTTTTTCTAATGAGGATTACCGTATCTCGAGAGTTCGTTAATAATTTTGAACTTCATTTTCATCTTCCTAAATTTGAAACTTAGAAATATTTCTTAGCTTATATATACTTCATAGTTTTTACTTCATTGATTTTCAATCTTTTCTTTTTCACTTGAATACTTAAGAATTTTAATTTTAGAATATAGTTTTCCTTACTAAAAATAGTTTACTATATTCTTATTCCCTTTAACCAAATATTTTATTCTATTTAATTAATTAAAGCACTAGAAATATTTCATTTAACCTTTTATAATAATTAAATAAAATAATTCATATTAATTAAATTGAAAATTTTGCTATAAAAATCATTTTATAATAATTTGAAAATAGAAATTGAGAACAAGTTAATAACTAAATTTGTATTTTACTCCCCCCCAAACTTAAATTTTTATATCTACTCTAAATAATGAAAAAGGGAAAGTAAATAAATCATACCTTTCAAGTTTAGGTATTTATTTTTTCTTTGAAATTTTTGCGAGCTTTTTCATTTTTCATCGAACTCGTACTCGTTAGTATTCTCCATATATATATATAACAATTTAAAGAAAATGCGGGGATAAAATCCGAGATAAGTATTAAATACAACAATTAAAATTAACTCTACACTACACATATGAATTACTAACATATTAAAAATATCAACTAACAGATTAACAATTTTAAAAACTTAAAACAATACAAAATAAAATAAAAACATACTAAAGAAAACTAACATCCTATTTAACATAAAAACAAATGCAATTAACTAACACAAAAAACAATAACTAAACTATTATCACAATTCAAGCAAATTAATCTAACTAACATCCAATGTCTCACAACATAAAGTACCGAATATTACAAACATATAAAAGTTTCCAAAATAACTTAACATCAAACAAACAAAACAAATAAAGTCCTAATCTTCTATATCGAAGTCCCAAACTATATTGTCATCCCCTCCTCGATCCGCAAGTCGAGAAGATCGAGCAGGATGATACCGAGTATACCCGGGCATTCCGGAAAGATGACATCTAAATCTCCACTCCCGTAGTGACGTTCGACTTCATGATATGCTATCTCGTACTCCGAATGTATCCGCAGGTACTCACTATCATAATCATGTCTCCTCTCCGGATTATCAATCCTTTGATCAAAATGATCAAATCTTCTCCCCATTGTCTCTCCAAACTCGCTCAAAACTCCTCCTATGCAAGGTGCCAGCTCATTCATCGGATCTTGTAGGGTAGGGGTGGTAGGCTCGGAGGTTCATAGCTAGTAGAGGGTATATCTCACTTGACCGAGGGAAATAACTTCTCACTCCCGATCTCCACCCTTCATGAGACTCATATTTCTTAATATTGGCCGATGCGAGTGGGTTCATGGGTTCTATCCACTCCTCATCATCTCGCCGCCTCAACTCCGCAGAGTTGGCGGATTGCATAAATCAACCTGAGATGTCCCAATCCCCCTCCACTTTCATTTCCAAGCAGTGGCTAAGATATTTCTATGGATGACACTTCCAATGTTTATACTTCTATTGTTCCGAATACGTAAATTCAGTAATCGCTTCATCCTCGTTACCTCACTGTGGTGGTATGTAGGTAACAAAGTAGAACAAATAAAATAGTGTCATGCTTTAGAATTTGCATTTAACTTAGAAAGAGGAAAATTCACTCTTTCCCGTCGCTTTATCATCCAAACTCCAGCTCCGTCAGGTAAGAAAATTTATCACATCTTCTAGAGGTTCCGGCATAGTTCCAAAGGTTTCGTACTCATTTGGACCGTCCCGAACTTCATAGAAGGCGTTAATTCTAGCAGCGCTGAAGTCAACCTCTACTGGTGCGTCCTCTACAGCAGTCAGGTTAGAATAAAATTCCATTACTACTTCCACAAGCAGCTTATCGGTGATGTAGCAGAGATTCTCCCAACCTCGTTCTTTAATGATCCGCTCAACTTCGCCTCCCGGATTCTTAAAAACTCGATTCGCAATGCACTTTCTTGCTTGAATGTATTGAAAATACCGATTTTGTGCTCGTGCATCGACAAATCGGTCGCATCGTAATCTACTCGTCTTTTCTGTCGCGGAGCCATTTTTCGATCGATCTATGAAATTCACAAAAATCATCACTAAACTTCCTAATATTACTAAGGAGGCTTCCTACAACATCTAAAATCAAATTAAAACAAATTTTATGGATTTCTACCGAGTAATTTCTTCCACATTTAGGATTTTTCAAAAATTTTCAATGTGGAGAAAATACATGGTGAAAATCAAAAATTTTTTGCATAGGAGTGAAGCAATTACCAAGAGAAGATGAAATCCGGTGTTTTTTAGTGATGAAATCGCCTCTAAATCTGAAATTTCGTGAGCCTTAGGGTAGTTTTTGCAAAAATGAGAGGTTGGGGATGATGAATAGTGTTTTTGACTGGTCAATTAAAGTGTTTTTCGCGACCTCGCTGTCAACGAGATTTTTCTCGCCGTCGGCGAGCTAATATTTTTCGGAACAAAAAACTCTGAGGAAAAATCCGCTGTCGGCAAGAAATTTTTGCTCTAACCTTCACTGTCAGCGAGATCGATCTCGCTGTCGGCGGGATTTTTCTCGCCGTCGGCGAGATTCCAAAAAATTTAATTTCCAAAATTCGTCACTCATTTTCGTCCTTGATTTGCCTTATATTATATTTCCGATCACATCATTTATTAATTTAATATGAAGATTAGCTACTTATACACAAACAAATTCACACAACACAACAAATTAACTTTAATATCGAAATCCATGAGATGTACAAACTAAAATAGTTTTAAACTCTATAATCAAACTTCAATTCTCCAATCCTTACTACTAATCAAGCATCGCAAACCAATCCACGACACACTAAATGCCGATACAAAACTATGACGCATATCTCAATTAAGTTCGAGATATTCAAATCATCACTCCACACATAATAAAATCTAAATCAAATCAAATAACATAAATACAAACATACTATGTAAATCTTTACTACTACTCTTCAATGTCGAATCTTCATCTTCTCCGATATTTCCGATATGACGATGATGCACAAATAAGTTATAGAAAGGCCTCGAAGGAAACTCCGAAGCGCATTCTTCAATGATCCAACCCTTCCGTCTCGTAAATGAAGAAAGCTAGCTTCCGAGTGTCCGTAATGATCAAAGTGTTCCTTCATCCTCCAGATCAATGTGATCAAATAAATCGGATATATTGTCGATCGAATCTCTCACTTTCTGCAGTTCTTTCTCCATTCCTTTAATTTTCTTCATAAGTAACTTCGTTTTATCCGAAATAGGCCTCGCTATAGGATTATTCCGTGAAGCTCTATCGGAGATAAATGTAATTTCATCATTATTGTCCAAAGTAGGGAACATAACTCGTAGGATCAAGCGGCTTCCAAGGTAACGTAACTTTTTCCCAAGCTTCATAAGAAACTCAGTACCGATCGCATAATGCAAAAATAGTAGATGGGTGTCCTAGTCCGTGAACCGACCCATGCACAATTAAACCCAATGCGTACTTAACAATTATTGATCCAACATCAATAGGCAATCCATTTTGAATACAATAATTCAATATAGCGCATTCCTTCGAAACCTTGTTTACCCTCATAGTAGGTAACAATTTAGATGAGATGAAAAAGTGCCGATGCTTTGAGACAGGATTCAAAAGTGATGCGAGAGAAACTAACATACCCGTCTTCACGCATTTCCCAATCTTCCGGTTCATCGCTAGATATCGAAATATCTCATTCATATTATATCGAGACGGCACAAAATTTGAATAGTGACATACCGTGGTGTTTTCATAGAGAATAATTCATTTACTCTTGATGGAGTAAACGTCACCCATCTTCCTCGGACGTAGACATTCCCATTGTTTATCGCATGTAAGTTAGAGTAGAACTCTTTCACAACTGGAATAACAATAGCAGACGTAGTGTACAAAATACCTCTCAGTGTCGCTGCGCGATCGTTTCTTCTATCTTCGTAGTGGAATTCTCTAATCCTCGATTGACAAATCCCCGTTGATTGATAACTCTTTTCTTTACCAAAACCTTGTTGAAGATCCGCTGCGCTTCCACACTCACAAATTTCCTTCGGTTAAACATTCTGCAACTAAAGGAATCTAAGAATTTGGAGGCCATTATGGTGAATGGAATGAATTCTAGTGAAGAAGGCAGATCTAGAATGATTTAAGAATGGGTTTTCACAAAGGAATTGGTGTTGAAACCGTCCAAATCGGCATTCAAATTATAAATAACTCATCTTTATAACTTCCTCGTTGTCGGCGAGAAGTTTCTCGCCGTCGGCGACTCAGTTATAAAAACTGAATTTAATTTAGGCACGAACCTCGCTGTCGGCGAGTATCGACCTCGCCGTCGGCGAGATTCCAAAATAATGTCCAATTTCGCTCTAAATCGAATAATTTCTTTTCTCATCATAATGGTTCGAATATGTGATGATTCTTAATAATAATCGAGTAGTAAAGTTTCAATAATATAGATTAACTATTAAGATACAATAAAAATAGATAACTAATATGGGTTGCCTCCCATAAAGCGCTTGGTTTAAAGTCGTCGACTCGACCTAATTTCAATTATTAATCGAGTCGACTAAGCATTAAAACCTCTTTATAGTTAGGTCTCGATACCTTCGAAATATGGTTTTAATCTATGTCCATTAACTTTAAGTTTATGTCCAGCTTTTGGATCTTCGATTTCTATAGTTCCGTATGAAAATATTTGAGTTATGGTGAAAGGTCCTAACCATCGAGACTTCAATTTTCCAGAAATAATTTCAATCTAGTATTATATAGCAAAACTTCCGTCCCGGTTCAAAATTTCTCCCGATTAATCTTCCGATCATGCCATAATTTCATCTTTTCTTTATAAATCCGATCATTATCATACGATTCATTTCTTAATTCTTCCAATTCATTTAATTGCAACAATCTTTTCTCACCAACTTTCCTTCATATTATAATTAAATTCTTTAATCGCCCAATATTCTTTATGTTCTAATTCAACTCGGTAGGTGTGCATGTTTTTCCATATATAAGCCCGTAAGGAGTCATTCCAATCGGAGTTTCATAAGCAGTCCTATAAGCCCATAATGCAATTGTCTAATCTAATAGACCAATCTAACCTATTTGGGTTTACAGATTTTTCTAAAATACGTTTAATCTCACGATTAGATACTTCAGCTAATCCGCTAGTTTGTGGATGATAAGCAGTGGATATCTTATGAGTAATATTGTATTTTTCTACTAGTTAGTGAATGTATTTATTTCTAAAATGAGTTCCTCCGTCAGTGATAATCACTCTCGGCATTCCAAATCTAGTAAAAATATTTTTCATCGTAAATTTCGAAACACTCTTAAGCATCACACCTAGGTAAAGCTTGTGCCTCAATCCATTTGGAAATATAATCAATGCACTTACTAATATATATGAGTTTCCAAACGAAGGAATAAAAGGTTCCATAAAATCTAATCCCCAAACATCAAAAATTTCAACTTCTAATATAAAGTTTAGAGGCATTTCGTTTCTTCAGATATATTTCCTACTCTTCGGCATTTATCGCAAGTTTTAATATATCTATATACATCTCTAAATAGAGTAGGCCAAGTAAAATCCAGTATCGTAGAATCTTATAAGCAGCTTTATCAGTCCCAAAATGTCCTCCAAAATTAGAATCATGACATTTTTGAATAATCGGTTCAGCTTTCTTCATAAGGTACACATCTTCTAATAATTAAATCCTTACATCGCTTATATAAATATGGTTCATCCCAAAAATAAGTTTTCGTATCATGGATGAATTTTTTCTCGTTGTTGCAAAGTTAGCATAGGTGGTAAAATATTACTAACTATATAGTT
Organism: Papilionanthe hookeriana x Papilionanthe teres; assembly: GCA_022702705.1. Lineage (NCBI taxonomy): Eukaryota > Viridiplantae > Streptophyta > Magnoliopsida > Asparagales > Orchidaceae > Papilionanthe > Papilionanthe hookeriana x Papilionanthe teres. The sequence goes on along the minus strand of CM040422.1, from coordinate 151,542,752 downwards.
TACTATATCAAGCATACCATGGTATTTTCCACTCATTGATATTATATAGTTGTTCATCGAGAAAATCGTCTATAATTTCATTTTCAATATCGTATAATTCATGATTTTCTAATCTCGATAAATGATCCGCAATTCGATTATCGGATCCTTTCTTATTAACGATCTCAAAATCGAATTCTCGCATTAATAGCATCCATCTAATTAATCTTGGTTTGAATCTTTCTTTTGCATTAAATATTTCGATAGCAGAATGATCGATATGCACGATACATTTTGTTCCAATCGGATAAGGTCTAAAATTATTAAAACCATATACTACCGCTAATAGCTTCTCTTTCAGTAATCGTATAATTTATTTCAACATCATTTAGAGTTTTACTAAAGATAAGTATATAACTTTAAAAATCTTTTCATATCTTTGCCCAAGAATCGCTCCTACAAGATAATCACTAAGCATCACACATAAGCTCAAATGTTTTCTCCCAGCTAGGTGAAACTATTATAAGTGCCGTAATTAATTTTTCTTTTAAGAGTTCAAAAGCATTCGTACATTCGATTGTAAATTCAAATTTCTTGTCTTTTTCGAGAAGTTGGCATAGAGGTTTAGTAATTTTTGAAAAATCTTTTATATAGCGTCCGTAGAATCCAAGATGTCCAAGAAAACTTCTTACCCCTTTTACCGTAGTTGGAGGTGGTAATTTAGCTATAACTCGAATTTTTGCAGGGTCCACTTCCATGTCTTTTTCCGAAATTTTATGCCCTAATACAATGCCGCCCGCAACCATAAATCGACATTTCTCCCAATTTAGAACTAAATTTGTTTTCTCACATACTTCTAATACTTTTTCAAGATGAGTTAAGCATGTGTCAAATGATGTTCCAAATACAGAGAAATCATCCATAAATACTTCTATTCCATTGTCAATTAACTTACTAAATATGGACATCATACATCTCTGGAATGTTGTCGGTGCATTACATAATCCAAAAGGCATTCTTCGAAAAGCGAAAGTTCCATAAGGACTAGTAAATGTAGTTTTCTCTGATCCTCGTGAGCAATTTGTATTTGATGATAACCAAGTGTATCCATCTAGAAAACAAAAATACTTATGTCCGATTAATCTATCTAACATCCGGTCTAGAAATGGTAAAGGGAAGTGATCTTTCCCGTGGCGGTATTTAATTTCCTATAATCAATACATATACGCCAACCAAGAACTTGTCTTATATGAATAAGATCGTTATTTTCATTGGCAGTGACGGTCACTCCTCCCTTCTTAGGAACACAGATGAATCGGGCTTACCTAAGCAATCGTCGTAAATAGGATATATACCATTATCTAACCATTTTAAAATTTCTTTCTTAACTACTTCTTTCATTATCGGGTTTAATCTCCTTTCGGGATCCGCTTTAGGTTTATGTTCATCATCTAAAATAATTCTATGCATACGATATCAAGGACTAATTCCTTTAATATCCGTGCTAAAGTCCAACCAAAAGTTTTTTTATATTTTTTTAAAGTTTCTAAAAGTTTTTGTTCTTGAGATTCATTTAATACGTGATGAAATAATAACTCGGTAAAGTTGAAGAATTACCTAAATAAGCATATTTCAAATGATCGTGTAATATTTTTAGCTCAAGTTCGGAGGTTTAATAATCGATGGAACTATATTCTCGTCGCATTTTCGCATTATCTAAAAATTCAAATCTTTCCCGAATAAAATATAGTTCTTCATGATTATCTTCAATTAATTCAGTGTTTTCTTTTTCTAATTTATCCTCGTAATATTCCTTAAAATGTTCTTGTTGTAAATATTCAAGTATTTCCATCCGAAAACATTCATCATCTTTTTCTAAATAGCAGATATTTCATCGATTTTGCAATATTAAATGTAATTTTTCGGTCATTTACTCTCATAGTTAATTCTCCTTTCGAACATCAATCATAGCTTTTCCAAGATAGCCTAAAAATGGTCTTCCTAAAATGATAGGAATTTCTTTATCTTCCTCCATATCTAAAACAATAAAATCTATCTGAGAAGATAAATTTATCCACCTTTACTAACACATCTTCAATAACTCCCTTAGGATAGTAACCGAACGATCAGCTAATCGAAGGTTTATCGAAGTAGGTGTAATTTTTCCTAATCCTAATCTCTTAAAAATCGATAGAGACATTAGATCGATGCTCGCTCCTAAGTCACACAAAGCTTTTCCATAAAATTTTTCTCCTATAAATACAGGTATAGTGAAACTACCGTGATCTTTCAATTTTTTAGGAAGCTTCTTCCGAATAATAAGCACTACACTCTTCACTAAGTGCGACCGTTTCATTATCGTTGAATTTTCTTTTCTTATTTAGAATATCTTTCATTAATTTTACATAATTTGGCATCCGATCTAAAGCTTCAACAAAAGGTATATTAATTGTTAATTTCTTTAATATTTCAAGGAATTTAGCAAATTGTTTATCTTTTTTATGTTGAGCTAGTCGTCGAGGAAATGGTGGTGAGGTTTTTCAACGTAAATTTTCATAGGTATTAAAGGATGTTCCAAGTTCGAATCTTGTCGAATTGTTTCCTTTTCAATTTCCACTTCCTCTTTTCGCTTTCAAGTTCTTTTTGAATTCGAGGTTCTAATTCTTTTCCACTCCTTAGTTGTATTGCTTTAATTTGTTCTTTTCTCGATCTTTAGGATTTATTTCCACATTACTAGGAAAAGTTCCAGTATTCTATTATTTAGCTGCAAAGAAGTAATATGTCCAAGTCGAGTTTCGATATTTTAATAGTATGTTCCTTGAATTTGTAATTGATTTCCTTGAATTTGTAGTTGATTTCTTTGATTTTGTAGCCGATGACCCATATTCAAAATTAATTCATCCATGGATAATTTCTTATCCTCGAATCGAGGGTTATTGTTATTAAATCCAAGTGGGTAATTAGGTTTATAGTTTGGATTTGCTTGATTAGGTTGATTCATCTATCGTTGATTAGATGTGTTATTCCAATTAAAATTTGGATGAGTTTTCCAACCAGGATTATAATAGTTTGAATAAGGGTTATTAGTTCTATTATTAATAAGCATTTAAAGTTTCATAATTAGTTTCGAGATTCTATGATTTGTCCAGATGAGTTTTCTTCTAAAATAGAGAGTAGCTCATTCCAAAATGATCTAATTTCTTAGATATAGCAAAGAATTCGAGAAGCTAACATAGATATTGCATCGTTTTCATGAATGCCGGCTATCTTTTTAGGATTTACTCTATCGATGAGCCATCGGAAATTATTTGTTGCCATTTCTTTCATTAGTGCATAAGCTTCATCAAATGGTTTAGACATTAATGAACCTCCAAAGCAGAGCATCGATGATTGATCTTAAAGATCCTACTAATCCATTATAAAAGGTTTGAATAATCACCAACTGTAGCGCATGATGTGGGCATTTCCTAAGAAGTTCCTTAAATCTCTCCCAAGCTTCATATATCGATTCTCCATCTAACCGACAAAAAGAAGTTATATCATTTCTAAACTTAGCAGCTTTAGATGGTGGAAAATATTTGGATAGAAATTTTTGTGATAATTCTCCCCAAGTTTTAATAGATCCAAGAGCTAACGAATTCAACCACATTTTAGCTTTATCCCTTAATGAAAAAGTAAAAAGTCTAAGTCTTATAAGCATCGTCGTATACTCCTCGATATTTAAAAGTAAGACAAAGTTCTAGTAAACTAGCAAGATGTAAGTTAGGATCTTCAAGTAGTGAACCACTAAATTGATCGTTTTGTACCATTTGGATAATCGTGATGTTTAAGTTCAAATGAATTAAGCAATCTACATCGTGGTTTTGAATAGTTAAATGAATTTCATCCGATGTAGGGTCGACATAATCTCTTAATGGTCTTTGTTGGTTCATATTTTGAATTTCGTGAATATTCGCCATTTTTGTTAAATTTATAATTTGTTTCTTTTGTTTTCTAATTCTTTTAATCGTACGCTCTAATTCGAATCGTAAGGTATTAAATTTTCGTTTCCAAATTTGCGCATACAATTTAGAATAGATATTAATTTATTTATTATGATTATTTTAAAATAGTCCGTTACTTTGGTAAATTTTTCTTACTCTCCTAAGAATCTGCCAAAAACTCGACCCACAATTTTATATTATGATATTTTTAATTTAATCGCAACGACGCCAAAACTCGACCCCGCTATTTATATGTATAGAATTGTAATTGTTTATGTTGTGGATGCTACGCAAGTATACGTATCGTATCAAGTAATACATGGCTCTAGTGGAGTCCTCGTTATCGATCCCACGAGGAAAGAGAAAATTAAATAACAACTAATTTAAAATAATAATAATAATTTTTAAAATAAGTATACGAAAATTTGGAATTTTAAATTTGAGCGCAATAAAGTAAACTAAGTATTTTAATTGTGTAACTTAACTAAGTAGAAAATTAATACGTATCGAAAGTGCAGAAATTAAACTAATTGCTAAATAAGTCTTAACTACTCGTAAAAAGTATCTTTCCCTTGTTTAGAAATTTAAGTGATCGATGAATTTAAATAGATAATTTTAAGGTATTATGACAAATAGAGCATTCCTATTCTTTACCCTTTGGTCCAAGTGTAAAGAATATCGACTAATCCTATGTTTGATTACCGAATCTACGGCTAGCCGGGAGGATACCGACCGCCACTTCGTAGCTCCCACGTTCCCCTCACCCGAGGGCTAACATCTACACTTCAGCTCAAACAATAGGACCGAATTGAATATTTTAGTCCGTCACACTAAAATGCTCAATTCTACGCCCTAAGGATATTATTTCCCTATTTATTCGCACCCTCCTTCCAAGGCTTTTGAATTCCCCGAATATCGATGTAATTTTTACTATAGTTGATAATCAACATATTTTAACAAATCAAATGGCCAATTGAAAGTAAATTAAGTTTTAAGTAAAAATTATCACAATTTATTAATATATATAAAAGTATCTCTATTTTAATTTCATCAAGTCACTTAATTTCATAAACAAGTGAGAAAGACTAATAAACTACTCGTAATGCATGGGAACTAAACTAAGCATCGATTTCATTTAAAGTTAAAAACAATAAATACAAATACTTATCTCGATTTATCCCCAAACGTACTCCTCGTAGTTCCTTTCGACTCTTCCTTCCAAGACAGAGATGACTCACTAATTACTCACTAAACTCACTAAAGACTCACTAAAGACACACAACTGCACACAAAACTAGACAAAAGACTAAAAGATTGCACACAAAAGACTGATTTTCGACATCTATATATAGAGGTGAGCAAAGGTCCAAGTGGTGCGTAAGCATCCCTTCAAAAAGTGTCCAGGTTCAATGTATCTGTGCCATTTGAACTACTCGCCGTCGGCGACGAACTACTCTCATTGTTCGGTGAGGCTTCTGAAGATCTTCAAACCGCTCTAGCTCGTCGTCAGCGGTTTCGGCTCGTCATCGCCGAGACAGCTAGAAATTCTTCGAATTTTCTTCTTGTAACCTCGCCGTTGGCGGTTCTCGATCTCGCCGTCGGCGACTCAAGACAAATTGCATGATTTTGCTCCAAATTCGCTCTTTTTATGATTTTTGCTTTTATCACCTAAATTATTCATTCCTGCAACAAAATAAAGAAAATACCCTTCTTTAAAGTGTAATTTCATCAAAAATAGGTATGAATTTCTTAATAAATTTTTCAGCGATCAGTAGCTAAAAATGGTCTTCATAAAATGATAGGAATTTCTTTATCTTCCTTCATATCTAAAACCATAAAATCTACTGGGAAGATAAATTTATCCACTTTTACTAACACATCTTCAATAACTCCTTAGGATAGGTAACCGAACGATCACTAATCAAGGGTTACTGAAGTAGGTGTAATTTTTCCTAATCCTAATCTCTTAAAAATCGATAGAGGCATTAGATCGATGCTCGCTCCTAAGTCACACAAAGCTTTTCCATAAAATTTTTCTTCTATAGCACAGGTATAGTGAAACTACCAGGATCTTTCAATTTTTCAGTAAGCTTCTTCCGAATAATAAGACTACACTCTTTACTAAGTCCGACAGTTTCATTATCGCTGAATTTTCTTTTCTTATTTAGAATATCTTTCATAAATTTTACATAATTTGGCATCCGATCTAAAGCTTCGACAAAAGTTATATCGATTGTTAATTTCTTTAATATTTCAAGGAATTTAAGCAAATTGTTTATCTTTTTTATGTTGAGCTAGTAGTTGAGGAAATGGTGGTGGAGGTTTTTCAACGTAAATTTTCATAGTATTAATGGATGTTCTAAGTTCGAATCTTCGTTAAGTGTTTCCTTTTCAATTTCTACTTCCTCTTTTCGCTTTCAAGTTCTTTTTGAATTCGAGGTTCTAATTCTTTTCCACTCCTTAGTCAGTATTGCTTTAATTTGTTCTTTTCCTTGATCTTTAGGATTTATTTCCACATTACTAGGAAAAGTTCCGGTATTCTATTATTTAGCGTAAGAAGTAATATGTCCAAGTTGAGTTTCGATATTTTTAATAGATGTTCCTTGAATTTGTAATTGATTTCCTTGAATTTGTAGTTGATTTCCTCGATTTTGTAGTTGATGACCCATATTCAAAATTAATTCATCCATAGATAATTTATTATCTTTGAATCGAGGGTTATTGTTATTAAATCCAGTAGGTAATTGAGTTTATAGTTTGATTTGCTTCGATTAGGTTGATTCATCCATCGTTGATTAGATGTGTTATTCCAATTAAAATTTGATGAGTTTTCCAACCAGGATTATAATAGTTTGAATAAGGGTTATTAGTTCTATTATTAATAAAGATTTAAAGTTTCATAATTAGATTGAGATTCTATGATTTTTCCAGATGAGTTTTCTTCTAAAGTAGAGAGTAGTTCATTCCAAAATGATCTAATTTCTTAGATATAGCAATAATTCGAGAAGCTAACATAGATATTGCATCGTTTTCATGAATGCCGGCTATCTTTTCTGATTTACTCTATCATAGCAGCTATTGGAAATTATTTGTTGTCATTTCTCGATTAGTGCATAGGCTTCATCAAATGGTTTAGACATTAATGAACCTCCAAAGAAGAAGATCGATGATCGATCTTAAAGATCCTACTAATCCATTATAAAAGGTTCAATAATCACCAATCTGTAGCAGCATGATGCGGGCATTTCCTAAGAAGTTCCTTAAATCTCTCCCAAGCTTCATATATCGATTCTCCATCTAACCGACAAAAAGAAGTTATATCATTTCTAAACTTAGACAGCTTTAGATGGTGGAAAATATTTGGATAGAAATTTTTGTGATAATTCTCCCCAAGTTTTACTAGATCCAAGTGCTAACGAATTCAACCACATTTTAGCCTTATCCCTTAATGAAAAAGGAAAAGTCTAAGTCTTATAAAGATCGTTAGATACTCCTCGATAATTAAAAATAAGACAAAGTTCTAGAAAACTAAGCAAGATGTAAGTTAGGATCTTCGACAGGTGAACCACTAAATCGATTATTTTGTACCATTCGGATAATCGTTGCGTTTAAGTTCAAATGAATTAGCAACTACATCGTGTTTTGAATAGCTTAAATGAATTTCATCTAATGTAGGGTCGGCATAATCTCTTAATGGTCTTTCGTTGGTTCATATTTTGAATTTCGTGAATATTCGCCATTTGTGTTAAATTTATAATTTGTTTCTTTTGTTTTCTAATTCTTTTAATCGTACGCTCTAATTCGAATCGTAAGCGTATTAAATTTTTGTTTCCAAATTTGCACATACAATTTTAGAATAGATATTAATTTATTTATTATGATTATTTTAAAATAATCCGTTACTCTAAGTAAATTTTTCTTACTTTCTCCCGACAACGGCTCCAAAAACTTCGACCCACAATTTTATATTATGATATTTTTAATTTAATCGCAACGACGCCAAAAACTCGACCCCGCTATATTATATGTATAGAATTGTAATTATTTATGTTGTGGATGCTACGCAAGTATACGTATCGTATCAAGTAATACATGGCTCTAATGGAGTCCTCGGTTATCGATCCCACAGGAAATAGAAAATTAAATAACAACTAATTTTAAAATAATAATAATAATAATTTTAAAATAAGTATACGAAAATTTGGAATTCTAAATTTAAGCGCAATAAAGTAAACTAAGTATTTTAATTAGAGTAACTTAACTAAGTAGAAAATTAATACGTATTGAAAGTGTGCGAAATTAAACTAATCGCTAAATAAGTCTTAACTATTCGAAAAAGTATCTTTCCCTCGTTTAGAAATTTAAGTGATCGATGAATTTAAATAGATAATTTTAAGGTATTGTGACAAATAGAGCATTCCTATTCTTTACCATTTGGTCCATGTGTAAAGAATATCGACTAATCCTATGTTTCGATTACCGAATACGCGGCTAGCCGGGAGGATACCGACCGCCACTTCGTAGCTCCCACGTTCCCTCGCCCGAGGGCTAATATCTACACTTCAGCCTTCAAACAATAAGACCGAATCGAATATTTTAGTCCGTCACACTAAAATGCTCAATTCTACGCCCAACGATATTATTTCCCTATTTATTCGCACCTTCCTTCCAAGGCTTTCGAATTCCCCGAATATCCGATGTAATTTTTACTATAATTGATATTCAACATATTTTAACAAATCAAATGACCAGCTGAAAGTAAATTAAGTTTTAAGTAAAAATTATCACAATTTATTAATATATATAAAAGTACTTCGTTTTAAGTTCATCAAGTCACTTAATTTCATAACAGTGGAGAAAAACTAATAAACTACTCGTAATGCATGTGAACTAAACTAAGCATGGATTTCATTTAAAGTTAAAAACAATAAATACAAATACTTATCTCGATTTATCCCTGCGTACTCATCGCAGCTTCTTTCGACTCTTCCTTCCAAGATACAGAAGACTCACTAAAAACTCACTAACTCACTAAAGACTCACTAATTACACTAATTAAGACTCTAAAGATCGCTCACACACATAAATAAAAGACTCTTAAGACACAAATTGACACACACACCGAGGTCGAATTTCGGCCTCTATATATAGAGGTGAGCAAAGGACCAAGAGGTGTGTAAGCATCCCTTCAAAAGTGTCCAGGTTCAATGTATCCGCGCCATTCGAATCCAGCTCGCCGTCGGCGACAAACTACCTCGCCGTTCGGCGAGGCTTCTAGAAGGTCTTCGAACCGCGCTGATCTCGTCGTCGGCGGCTTCGGCTCATTGTCGCCGAGATAGCTGATAAATCCTTCAGAATCTTCTTCTCGTACTCCTCGCCGTCGGCGGCTTCGATCTTGGCTCGTCGGCGACTCAAGACAAATTGCATTATTTTCTTCTTTTTTGCTCCAAATCCGCTCCTTTTTATGATTTTTGCTTTTATCACCTAAATTCTCTATTCCTGCAACAAAATAAAGAAAATATCTTTCTTTAAAGTGCAATTTCATCAAAAATATGTATGAATTTCTTAATAAATTTTTCAGTGATCATTGTCCCACCAGCCTTTTAAAAGACCAATAAACCCACAAGTAAATTGGGTTACAATTTGATGGATACGATTATTATGATTCTGGTCTGCAGAGGCATAAATCATCATTCTTTGTAATACAATTTGTATTTCACGATCTGCGGAGGTATAAATCTCATACATATATATTTGATGGGGTATAATTTTTTTTTATATTTATTATTATTTTCTTCATATAAAATATCTGTTGGTGTAGGTTTAGGATAACAATATCGACCCATCTGTCGTATTTGATATGAAGGCGAGGCTTTAGAGCCTTTTAATTTATGCATTTTAAAGAATTCTAGTTTAGAATTTTTTTCTGGAATTGATTTTTAATTTGGTTAATTTTTTCTTTAACAAATTTTTTTGATTGTTCAGAGGATCCAACATTTTATTTAAGGTAGTAAAATTAGTACGTTTAATTTTTTAATTAATTCTTAAAAAACCTGAATAGATGATCCTAAGTGGAAATTAGGACTAGGAGGTGTTTGTATAGTAGGAGTTGAAGAAATAATTGCAGTACTTATTTAATTTTCTTTGGTAGTTTTTAAAGAAGAAATAAGTTGATGTATTTTATTTTCTAATTTTATTAAATGATTTAAAATTATAAATATTTAATATTGGTAAATTATAATTTTTAAATAACACCAATAAATTCTTTGGTGACATTAGTTTTACTAGTTTTACCAAAAACATTTAACTCAAAATTAGGATTTCTTTTATTAAAATCTAATACTCTTGGAATAGTCGAAGGCCAAATATACTCTACTTCTCCATAATTAGGTTTCTATTTTCTGGATAGCGTATTTATTTCACTCTATAATTTTTTATGTATTTGATCACTAAACCGTTCTAAAAAGGATATTAATCATTTTCCTTAAATTAACCTATTTTCTATGTCATTAAAATAAATTTAGAAAATTTTTCATGATCATTTTTGGTAGCATAGCTGCGATACCGATTTCTAAATGATTCATATTTAGGCTTTTGATAAACATTAATTAAAGCCTCCCAAATAACGTCATTTAAATTAGAAATAAATAAAATTAAAACTTATGTTCAATGACATAGAAGAGTTTGTTGCCCGATTTGAGTGGAATAAATTATTATTGGATAGATTTATCATATCTATCTTTGGTTTTTTGAGGAAATTGTATCAGAACCATTCTGAGAAAATTTTGAAGATGAATAAGATATCTGTGGAAGGGTAATTGATCTTCTTGGATTGAACCTTATTGTAATATCTCTATCAGTATTTTGACTAACTTGTTCAGTATCCTGATTTATTATAGGATAAGGATTTATAGCAGTTTGTAACTGTTAATATTCAGGGAAGCTAACTTCATCCCATTTAATTATTGTATTTATAGCTATTTTTTACTTTAATAAATTTGTTTCTACTATTGTAGATTTATCCGTAATTTTCATATTGTGCTTAATATTTGAACGTAAAGTATTCGTAACTTTAAAATGTGTTATGTAGATTATAGTTATTATTTCAAATCCAGGTAAAAAATCATACATGTGTAATTTGATTGTATTTTAGCTGCTTCAAAGAGATTAATGCATGTAAGTGACATACTTAGATTTGGGAAGTTATTGAAGAATACTGGTCAATGATTAAGGCTAGTTTCCATAACTCTCATTACTGATTGTGTCAAATTGAGGCATCGTGCATCTCTTAAACAGACAAAAACTGATGCATTTAATCTTCTTAATGTAAGTGATTTAAATACAATTAGAATTAAATTGATATGAATATATATATATATAATTTTGTAAGTAACTATTTAAATTTTATTGATTTAATAGAGAAATAGTTTTCTCGATTTCATTAATAATTAAAGGTTATTCAACTATTTTTATTTAAGATTTTCCTTTGAAATCAAAGGTTTCTATTTTGTAGATTATATTTGTCCACCTTATAAGTAGTCCATTTATTTAATTCTTCTTCATTTGCAAGGGTATTCCGACAATTATGTATTTTTAATGATTATTTCTAGACTGAGAATTTCTCAGCTTTTGTGATAATAAGGTACAATTAGTCCTTGAGAGTGTGCTCATCATAGACAACCAAAGAAACATCTAGAACTCTTTTGCTAAAATAATTTTAATATTGTAATCTGACAACATCTAGATGAAGATATTATTACTCTAACAAGTTTTTAATCCTAATAAGCTGAGTCAACAAGAAATAGGAAAAAGTCATCCATCTCAGACATAACAACGCCCACATGCGACGAAGGTTCCCAGGTTAAGCTTATTTATAGCAGTAATATGATCCAACAAGAAGGTAGAACTCATTATAAGTATAATATGTATGTCAGTCAAGGATATTAAGTTGCAAAGCAACACCTAACATTACATTATGAGATATACTTATCCTACCAGAGTTAGGTTACTATATTGAAATTACATAAAGAAAAGAGTTTCAGAAAATATTTAGCCAATCATGGCTCTGATACCATAAGTGATAAACATGATAAACAAAACATAAATATATCAACAACTTAATTGAAAACTTACAGGTTTGCAAGCTTGAGAAGAACACCAGGAGAGCACTCTTAATTTACAATAGAAGAAAATATTTTAAAAACTTGCACCTATCACAAAAAAGCCCTTATTTATATTTGAGGGCAAAACTCAATACTTATTAAATTTTACATAATAATGGATAAAACATCCGAAAAGTGAACTTTAAATAGTACAAACAGTAATCCCTCATAATTTGTGGAAAAAAAGTTTCATAATTGGGAAGTAGTCCTGTCAGCACTATTATTTGTGCAATAAGTGAGGCGAGGAATGTTCAAAAATAATTGATAGTGGGCACGTTCCACAATCACGTTCTTCTGTTTGTTAGCTGTCACATTTTTGTTGTCATGTGAGGTGGATCACCATTTGTTCCCAATTTTCTTTGTCATCTAAGCCTTTATTCTCCACCGGTATATCGTCTTCAGATTCAAATAATTCCTTTATTTTTTTATACAATTGTTGCAATTGTTGCTTGATCTGCTCAGAATTTCATGATGATATTTTCTCATGATTTGATCATGAATTTCTTTTTAAAAATTCTTTTTGTTATGCTTTATTGTTTAAAGTATTTAATTTAATTACTTTGGTAATTTGTTTTAATTTATCATTAATGACGATTGTTGTCTTCCATTTTATAAAAGAGGTTCTAAATAAACATTTATTGTTTATGTTATCTTGCACATGTGATAAGTTCCAGGCAAAAATCTAAGGAATTTATGCTTGACAAAAGAATAATAATTCTTACATTCCATCAGCTAAGAATTCAGTTTTGTATTTTATTTAGCTCAGGTGATGATTTAACCCAAGCGGGGTAAATCTTGGAGATAGCCTCCGGGAGAATCTCATTTGTTGCTCTAAATTTAGCTGACTATGATAAAAACTAATTTGATATATCTTTATTAAGAATTTGTCATTAGAACAAAAAGCCAAGAGTGTTTATGCTTTGGATTGAGAATTAAAAAAACACGATTCATAGCTTGGACATAAGTCCAACAATTAAAGAAAACTATTCTTGTTTGATGTGTTGTTGGATAATAACTTCAACTTATTTCATTTGAAATGGGTTAAGCCCCATTTTATGATGTAATATGTGATTTTTTGTCGCTTTACTGTAAGCAATAAATTTATTAGGTTCATTAAAATTGTGCTGGATTTCAACACTGTTTAATGAAGTTAATACTCTTTTATATGATTCTCGATCAAGACCAGAGTAATGAGGATAGAAAATCATGCCAAAGTATCGTTCTTGGATTTTCTAGGGATCCATTATTTTATAATCTTCAAAATTTATTTTGAGATTTTTTTCTCGGGAATATTTTTGGACAAATTCTACAATTTCTTAAATTTGTACTTTTTGAGATTTGGAGTTGGAGGTGGTTTCCATTGGGCTTCCATACATGTAAATTTGTAAGTCGATGACATTTCATGAAGTCACATTAGGTTAACCCCTACCTCTTCCTCTGCGAGAAGAGCATCCACCACGAGTGGACTTAATATTAACCCAGGGGTGAGAGGTGATCCACTCCTCATTGTCTTTCTTCCTGCAAAATTTCACGTGTGAGAAAGTCAGGTAGAGATTTAGAAGTTCCTTTAATATATTTCATTATCAAAATCAAAATTAAACAGTTGTGCTTGCCATCTGCCAAATATATGTTTAGAAACCAGATTTTGGACATCTTTTTGCAGTATATATTTAATTGAACCATACTTGATTCATACTATTATTCTTCATATCTGCTTGCAGAACATAAGATTGCATCTTCTTCTTGTCTTGTTTATATTTTTTTGCAATAATCTGGCAGTGTATATGAAGGTGTATTTTGCTGGACTTTGATATAAATCAGGTCAGTAATTTCCTGTTTGGCAATTTAATTTCTTCAACTTCTTAATAGGCATCTAGATCATAATCTATGATAAACCTAGTAGGTCTTATGAAGTTATTTGCTGTTGCAAGACATCAAATTCCATTCCTTCTGCTCTCTCATTCTCTCTCACTACACACACACACCATTTTCCCTATGCACTTATTTTTGTTTATAACTGTTGGGAATGTATGTTTAATTGTTTAATATCGATTGTGGTTAATCTATATCTTATTTGGAGTATTTTATCGTCATTACATTGTTGATGTTTATTGATTTTATTAACTCTTATTTCTCTTGAACATTTTTATAACTTTTATTTATTTTATTATAAACCATTATTTATAATTGTATTGTATTCGGACTTGTATTTTCTGAAGAACACACCTCGAGAGTTATAGCCAGGAGTGGAAGAAGGAGAGAGAGAGAAATGAATGTTAGGCAATTCTTAGTGAAGAGGCCGAGTGGTAATCCTCAGACCCGGGTCTCTTTAGTCATCATCGAGCCTTCTCTTTATAAGAGTGTTGATCTCATTATTGGTGAGATCTTTCTTTTCTCTTAGTGCTCAGGATCTAGCCATAGAAATTTCCTTTTAACTATCCTAGAAGAATAGAAATGAAACTCTCCTACATAGAAATTCAAACCACCTTCTAGCTCTCTTTGAAACCCTATATAGATGGTCATAAACCTCAAATGCTTGGAAAATTAATATCAACTTGTGAGGGTTCAAAGATAAGTTCCCTTAGGGTCTGTAAACCTTAAAACAACCCTGGTTGGTTTGATTCATCCGTACACTCATCTGAACACACCAATCCCCCCTGACCCACCCAAAACACCCATTGACTTCTTGAGAAAACTCTTTGGAATAGTCCTGAGCCTTCCCCAACTCTTGTTGGGATGATTAGGAACAACCTATGGAAGGTATCAAAATGAACTCTTAGGGAGTTATGAGATTTGAAGGAAACTTCCATTGACTTGAACTCTCACGAACGCTACAACTTGCACAACTTTCATAAACACCAAAATTCACATAAACCACACCTTTATTTACTTCATAATTAATCAAAATTAAAATTAATTTTCATAACACTTGATTACGGACCCAAAATTCTAAGAAAATTGCATTCGACATATTTTTGTCCCAATCGTTGATGAGGTTGTCCAGTTGACCCCGAACGATGAAACGGCTCACACAAGTGCGGCCAGAACATCGATTTCACTTTGGAAGGACGTTCGTTTCGTCATAGCTTCGCGGGCGGGGTAAAAATGTGTGAATTATCATTTTTGGACCCGACTGCTGAAAAAGTCATCTGAATGACCCCGAACGATGAAACGGATCACGCGAGTGCGTCCGGAACGTCGATTTCACCTTAGGATGTTCGTTTCACCATGGCTTTGCGGGCATGCTAAATGTGCGCAAATTATAGTTTTGCATCCGACCATCGAAAAAGTGGACCGAGCGACCCCAGATAACGAAACAGATCGCGCGAGTTTCTGTGGATCATCACTTTTACTTAGGGGGGATTTTCATTTCGCCACGAGACCGTATCCGGACGAAAAATATGAGAATGATAATAATAATTATAATATTATTATATTATAATAATATAATATAATATAATATAGTAAAACTAAAAAACAAATCCTGTTATCTAATCTATCTCACGCATGTAGAGACGGCGCGCTTCCTCTCCCTCTCTTCTAGGTTATCTCATGCATGCATGTCTCGAAAGAAAAATATAAGTAAATAAAAAAAAAGAAACAAAAGAATCCTATCTTATATTATCGCACGCCCCTCTCTCCCACGCCTATCTCTCTCTCTCTCAAGACTCCCTCTTCTCTCTCTTACTCTCTTTCTCTTCCCCCTCTTCTTGTTGGAAAAACTTAAGATTGAAACACAAGAAAACAGAGAATTTTTATTCAACTTGGAAGACTTAAACTTACAATAATTTCAGGTAGGTTTACTTATAGGCACAATAAAACACTAACTCCACTAACTTGCACAAATAACTTCCTAACTCACACAAATAACTTCTTAATAGTAACTACTTAACATATTTAACACATACAAAACTATTTAATTAATTAACTGCTAAAGACAACTAGATTAACTCAATATTCAACTCCTTAAGCTTGTTGTCTTTCACTGATGATTTGCATTTGTAAATTATTAAGTTTCCGTTTGTAAATTATTAAGTTGCCGTTTCAATACCTGTATGCGCGCCTTCTTAACATGATCTTCACCAACCCGCATCTCCCTGAGTGCATTTCAAGCCTCCTTTGCCGTCTGTTTCTCCGCGATTACCATCATCACGTCATCTGGCACGGCTTGAGAAATGGTTACCATGATGCCTTAATCTTTATCATCGTCTTTTTCTTCGCCTTCGATTACCGACCATACTCCTAGTGAAAGTAAGATTATCTTCATCTTAACAGCCCATATGTTGTAATTCGTCTCGCTTAACATTGGAAATTGAATCGGGATTGAGACTCCTCTTGTCTTTGGTTTGATGACTCCAAGTGCCCTGGATGCATCTCCATGGTTTCCGTCCATCACACTCCCTTAATTCCAAGATTCTCCAATTTCCGTGCTTCGCAGATTCTACTCCGTTGGAACCGCCTACCTTGGCTGTCTTGAGCCTGCGTGCCTCCGAACTACTATCATGCCTGTTCGCGGAACCGTCGCACCTTGTCCTCTTGGAACCTGTTCACGAAACCGTCGTTGTTCGTGAAACGTCGCGCTAAATTGAACTGCCGCAAACTCCTAAATAGAGCCTGTCACACCTGTCTGCAAACTCCGCTCCAACCGCCGCTGCACTTTTGCAACAGGAACTGCGAAGGAATGAATCTTTTTCCTCCGCCTTTGCCAACGTAAACTTATTTCCTAACTCCGCCTGACAGCAATTTAATTACTCTTCGCGGAATATTTCACGCGGTGAATGCGATTCTTTGATTTTCTTGAATTGATTTTCTAAAAGGAATGATTTCCTTCTCCCTGAAAATCCATCCGCCAATAATAATTAAATTTCTCCTTCCCGGAATGCCAACAGGACTTTAACTTTCCTCCTTTTCTCTCCTTAATTAACTCTGGAAACAATTAGCAGCTGGAATTCTGTGAGGGAATATTCCTTTAATTATTCTTTTAATACTCTGTTAAACATTAACATAGACTTAATTATTCTGCTAAGAAGCAATAAATGCTGGCAGAAATCCATTAATTCCCCTTCTCCGTCACAGCTCCGCGTGCTGCACTTCAGGGAATCTTCCTATTTGAAACGTTCCCTTACCCTGGAACCGCCTGGCTTGGAGAAAATAACTCCTAGAAGAAATCCAACAGCCTGGCCACGATCTCCTCTGTCCAGGCTCCTCCGCGAACTGTAGCCCGCGCAACCGCGCAAATCCTGCGAAACTCTGGAAAGTGGTCTCCTGCTCCGCTCGCGACCTCTTCCCGCGAAACTCCCAGTTTTGCGATGCCTGGAGTTCCTCCGCCTGAATCACGCGAGACACTCCTCCGTCGCACGATCCGCCGCCTCCGTCGCGGACTCTCTCGACTTCCGCTCTAACTGCAAAAACCCTTATCTCCTTCCCGCGCGAATAATCTTTGTCAGGTGAAACCTTGCACGTCGATCCAAGCTTCCTGCTTCGCCGCTTGGTCTTCCCCGAAATCCTCACGCTGCGAACTTTTTCGTGGACAAAACTGCCGCCGTCACGTCCACCGAGCCTTGGATTTCTCCTTGCAGATCCTTTTCATGATAAGAATTTCTCCGGTAGACCTCGCGCGAAATGCAGGAGCCGAACCGAACTTCTCACCGAAGATCGACTTTGCTCTGATACCAAATATTGAAAAAGCTTAAGATTGAAACACAAAAAAATATAGAATTTCTATTCAATTTGAAAGACTTAAACTTATAATAATTTCAGGTTTACTTATAAGCACAATAAAATACTAACTCCACTAACTTACACAAATAATTTCATAACTCACATAAATAACTTCTTAATAGCAACTACTTAACATATTTAACACATGCAAAACTACTTAATTAATTAATTGCTAAAGACCATAAGAAATAAGAAAAAAAAGAATTTTTACTCACTCTCTCCCTCCCTCCTACGCCTCTCTCTCTTCTTACTCACGGTAGCCAAAATCTCCTCGAAGCCACTCCCTACTTCTCCTAAAAAAGTCAATCAACTCCTTCTCCACTTCAACCGAACTCCTCTACCACTTCTGCCTCTCTTTAGGCCGAGCCCTACTGCCGCCGGCGAGCCTTCTCCGGCAAGCCGGCCTCCCTCTGGCGAGCTTCCTTCCGACAAGCCTTTCTCCTCCACCAAAGCTCCGGTCGGGCACTCCTTACAAAAGAAAAAAAAAGGAAAAAAAGAAAAAAGAAAAAAAAAACGGAAATTTTACATACATACCACCAAATTTCTATGTATTTGCATTTCTAAATTTACAAACATGCCACTCAATTTCTACCCATTTACACGCAAGAGAGAGAGAGAAAGGGAGATTTACATAAATATCATTCAATTATTCTCTATATTACAGCAAAATAAAAATAGAAATTAAAATAAAAAAAAGAGAAAATTTTAAATGCAGACCACCTAAAACTTACAAAATAAAATAATAGTAATAATAATAATAATAATAATAATAATAATAAGAATAATAATAATAATAATAATAACTTTTATTATATATATATATATATATACACACACACACAAACACATGTAGAGAGAGAGAGAGATTAAAAAAAAAAGAGAAAAACAAACTCAATAACGTAAATTATAAATAAAAAATATATATAAATAAAAAAAATAAAATAAAGATAATAATAGCAATGTATGCATGTTAAACTATAATGAATACTAATGAATATATATAAGTAAAATATATAATAACAACAATAAACTAATAATAAAATACGTATATACATTTACAAATAAATATACATAGATAGAAAATAAAAACATAAAAAATATATTAATATACAAACGTAAATAAAAAATAAAATAAAATGCAACCATAATAATAATAATATATATGTATATATAAATGTAAATAACAAATAGAAATAATAATAATAACAATAATATATACTCATATGTCATAATAATAACAATAAACATATATAAAAAATTAATTATAATACATAAATGATAATAATAATAATAATAATAATAATAATAATAAAATAATAATAATAATAATAATAATAATAATAATAATAATAATAATAATAATATATGTATATGTATATAAATTATAATAGTAATATATATGTAATATAATAAATAATAATAATGATTATAACACTAGTAATAATAATATCACTACAATAACATATAAATAATTATAACTAATAGCAACAACAACAACGACGACGACGATAAAAGAATAATAATAATGATAATCATAATAATAGTAATAACAATAATATGATATAAGAATAATAGCATATAATAATAATAATAATAATAATAATAATAATAATAATAATAATAATAATATATGTATATGTATATAAATTATAATAATAGCATATAAATATTAATAACTAATAACTATGTATAAAAAACAAATTATAACATATAATAATAATAATAATAATAATAATAATAATAATAATAATAATAATAATAATAATAAGTAGAAAAAAATAATAACACATAAATAACAATAAATTGGTAATAATACAAATATGATGATAATTATTATATATAATTAATAATACATAACAATGACAACATTAATAATAATGATGATGATAATAATAAAATCATACATAATAAATAATAACAATGATAATACATAAAATTTAAATAATCATAAAAACATATATACATACACAATAATAAAATACTAATAATGAATACATATATGTATATACACATCCACATGCAATACTAACAATAAATAAATAATAAATAACAATGAAAACATGTACATATGTCTATATAACTGCTTTGGATGCTAAAATTTCAGTGGATGTACTCGGAGACTGCCAGATACGCATTTATTTATTGCAATTTACACTACTTTATTTATTAAAATCTTTACTTCTTCCTACATGTCAAAACTAAAAATTTTAGGAAAACCACAAAACAAACTAAAGCAAAACAAAACAAAAATCAAATTCACCGTCACAATAATCAAAATATAAGACAACTTAAAATATAATCACAAACAAAACGACAAAACAACAAGTGCAATTAAATTAAAACGACTCAATCGAATGATCAGGAAACCCTCGAAGGAGGTAACCTACGGTTGCTAATGAGATTTTTCACGGTCCGGATGAAATTATGGAATTCATTCATTTGAGTTTAGTAAATTCATCTAGACTAAGTGAATTCAAAGAAAATAGTGGTGTCGGAACGAGGGAACCGTGGGATTATAACCGGTGTCGCTATAATCAACTTAAACTCCCCCTCCCCCTTAATTAAGATACTTAATGATAATAAAACGAAACTTGACACACTAGAAAAGTTGAACTCTATAGCACGACACTTCTCTCATCTCTGCAATATGATATTTCTAAAACTAAACCTGCTAAGACGAGGAGCTTGGACCAAAACACCGTGGGCAGCATGACGATCTGCAACAGCAAAACAGACCTACAACAACTAAACTTTCCTTAGAATTAAAATAACAAGTAGGACTTCGAGGTAGTTTTCCTAGTACAACATAAACCTTCACTTTATCTCTTTAGGCCTTTGCACCTCGTGCAATATAAGTTCTAACTTGTCTTAGTTTTCCAAGTTTGTCGTTCGATACGACATAAATTCTCATATCTTCCAGGCTATCTGAATAATCAGTATTATGCAGATGTAAGCCCTACTTAATAAAATTGGCATGATGAAACATTAAATAATTTTATCTTCAAAACTAAAGCCCAACAATCTGATAGTTTAGAAAGTCACCGAGGTTCTCCTTTGGATCTATGACATCCTCTACCTCCCTTTCCTTTAGATTTCAAAGTAACTGTTCCAATTTGATCCTATCTCATTTGATATTTCAAAGACCATCCTTGAAAACTTTGAACTTTGAAATTCTTGAGAGCAAAACCACTGATCTTTATCGAGAATTTTCTTAAGTGACTTTGGTCATTTAGAATGTAATTAACTATAGGGGTTTGCCTCTATAGGGAACTTTAGAATCCAGGTAATATAAACTCTAACTAATTCTTTTATGTTAGATAGGGGAACTTATCGGTCAACATAAATGGTTCACAAACAAAACATATATCATAAATACCATAGTTTATTTAATCAAGCCTCACTATCAAGTAATGTGAATATTCCTTGGAGTAAATCCATAGCTTGTGGCATAGTGCTCATTTATTTAAACTATCAAATATATGAGATCGGTTCGGTCTCGTATTTTCAAAATTAAAACATTAATTTCTAAAATTATATATATATATATATATATATATATATATATATATATATATATATATATATATATATATATATATTAAATTTATTTTAAAGCTGGGAGACTAGATTCCTAGTTCGGTGACCGACAATTTCTAATTTGACAACCAACAAAAAGGTTCTACGATATATAGAAAGGAGAGAGCAATTATGGAAACTGACCTTAATACAGTCAATGTGTTGATTTAATACTAGATTTATATTACAATTTAAATTTTGAGTACAGAGGTGATCAGTCAGTCAACGTGTCATGGTTCAACCGACAAAAGCTAAGAGCTGAGTGGAGGTTGTTTCTGCCCAAGTATGAGTTATCAGTGAGCCGACTGAATTTGGTCAGTTTTAGGGAACTTCGACAACTGGAACCATAAATAAGCCTGTCGATCAGATTCGCTGAGAACGGACTTGATCAGTCTGTTGATCATTCAGATAATTGGTCCAAATCATGCCTCTTGAATTTAATACCCCGATCGTTGAGCCATCATCTATAGTCATTCAATTACTTTGAGATTTGTGCTGACGATATTGGTGTAACATATTAGTTCCTTGAGTTTTATGCTCATTGATAGTGATAGCTATGATAAGGACATGGGAACTATTAAACAATCAGTGACATCAAGATTAAGGAGTGATTGAAAATTTTACTTCACTTTGGGTTCCATCCCTCGTGTGCTCTATAAATGGAGTTAAAGGTTTGGCATTTTATCCCTTACCGCCAGTTTTTTTCCAAACCGCTGAGATACATCATGGCTGATGGTGTGAACCAAATCGATGCAGATCCCAAAATTATAGCTAAGTCGGGCTATTGAGCTCCAACGACTGCAGAGAGGAAGCAAAGTGAAAAGAAAGAAAACAATTGATGGTTGGACATGCTCCGATCAACATAGTTGACTCGTCTGACGGCACTAAGGAGTGGTCGCTGAAAATGCTTTGCCAGGAAACCCTTGCTTCTGAGACTAGTGTGGACATGATTGTGTTGATGGGTGTGGAAAGAAGGTAAAGGGAGCGATAATCACTGTCACTACTCAACCAACATTGCTAGAAGATGGAGGTACCTCGTCGCACGAGAGAGAGAGACAAGCTCTTGAAGGCATTCTTTTAAATGGATAAATTCATGGGTAATTAAAGCACTCTTTGGCAGTTTGGCATTTTTTAACAATTTTTTGATGTTATCGATGAATCGATTGGGTCGGAGGACCGTGAAGATGGTAGGCCTTCTAAGGACATTGCGGAGTCCAACCCTATTGCAGTGGCTAGTATGTAGTTCAAGTAAGCTGGGCTTCTATCATCAAATACTCAAATTGCCCACCGGTCGCCTAACCCTTTTTCTGCTATTATCTTTTAACATGAGAGAACAGAGTGGCGTCCGCCTGCTTCTAAATCAATAGAACAAGAACAGGCAAGACCTAAAGCTTAGTGACACTGGTCGATTCTTCAAAGGGAGCAGCCGGAGGTTCATCAGTAGATCTTGTGTGGGAGTTGTCAGCTTTGCTAGCGACTATAGATTCATAGGTGGTGGCTCTACGTACGGAGGTCGCTGTTATGCATAGCGGGCAGGCAGATGTGGTTTGCGAGCTAGGGGTAGTCCATGAGTCATTCGGCCTAACTATGTTCCTGGTGGATCACATGAGGCTAGGTGAAGATTTGGTTCTCGACCACTTAATTTAGAAGGGATATGCCTTTGGGAAAGTGACTTTCAAATTGGTGAAGTCAACGTACATTCTCCATTTATCGTTGGGATTTCAAACCATTATGACATTTGAGAGCTAAGTTGGATACTAGACTTCCAAAATGAAGCTTGCCTCCTTCAGCTTCTAGGCTTCCACCACTATTGGCTCAGCCATGACTCTCAGCTTTGATCAATGCTTTTGCTGCACAGGTGAAGAAAACAGGTTGATGTTGAGCCAATGACAGGCAACATTGATTGGGACTCCGGGCATCTCCATGACTGTACAGGAGAACACATCCCGATGTTTGTGAAGGTTATCAATCAACAAGTTCCTATGTCTTACATCAAATTTTCACTAATTATAAAAACCTTCCTAAGTTCTCCCTCATCAGCGGTAGCACTCAAAGGATGGCCTCACTAGTCTTGATACCTCTTCACATTATATTTGAATGTATAGAAGTTCACGGTCGATGTCGGTGACCACTAACATGTAACAGATCTTGGATTATTCCAGGTACACTTGGACCTTGATTATCTCTACATATTTAGGGAATTTCATAGCCACGTGGTATGTCAAAGCTACTGCCCTGTAGTTTTTCAGTAACAGGCGTTGTACATTAAAGAGGATTCTACCACCAAGAAATTCTCCATGTTGGTAAACCGTTTTTTCCACTTTCCCCATGAGAAAGCTAGACCAATCGGTTGGCCTCAATCCCATCTTGTGAAATTTCTATTTGAATAGGTTACTGATCTCCAAATTTCGACCAGGATGCTACCAACTTGGTCGTTGTTTATGAGCATCGTAATGATGATCGCCTTATTATAGTGGGGGTGAGTATGTTTGTAAGGATTGATATAATATACCTCTCCCAAAGTTTGCCTTTTCAGGCTGGATGGTCAGAGTAATCCTCTGCCTCCACCGAAGATAGGCAAGATGATTCTGGCCAGGTGGATTTAATTCGCCCGCACTGGTTTGACTCCTCTGTTAGGGACTTCTCTGTTAGTTGTAAGCGTGCTCCGACAGTGACGAACTCATTCAACATTCTAGCCTTAATGAGCTCCTCCACCAAATTTCAGAGATGATGAAACTCCTTCGTGTCGTGCCCGTGGTCCTGGTGGCAGGTGCAATAATTATTCGGATTACACAATGCTGGTGCGGTTTTTAGTGGAAGGGCTTTTTTGAAGTAATCATTGTTTTAAATGGCTTGTACTAGCTCGATCATTAACGCATTCATGGCTGTCGATCTTTAGATCTCTCGATACACATGCATCCATTCAAATTACTGAGCTGACTGCCAGTCCAGATGGTATCGCTGACCTTTGCTGCCTCGATCACCCTCTTGGCCATCTTAAGGTGTGGGGTGGTAGGTCTGTATTCCGCCAAGGTCTCGATTGCCTTTTATTCTTCTTATTTCATCTCAACCCTCCCATTTATGTGATCGATGGTCGGATGCTCTAGGTTTAGTCTTTAAGGACTTTATAAGGTCCTCCTCGGCAGTGATGTGGTTGTTTTCTGATTTCAAGACCTCTGTGAAGGTCCTTGCCTTGAGTAGGTTCAGGTCATACTTAAATCACTTGCTGCGGATCCCCTGCTTGGGCAATGAGGGGCTCCAAATTCTTTACCGCCAGCATTTCCTTCAAGAAACGATTAATGTAAGCCCGCAAACTCTTGTTCTCCCCCTGCTTGATCTGAAGCAGGGTCTCTGAGTCCTTCCTCAGTTTTTGTACATTAGAAAAGTGCGTCAGGAAGAGCTTCTAGAATTCAAAGAAGGAAGGGATGATTCCATCTGACAGATTTTTAAACCATTAGAGCGCAACTTTTTTCGTCATGGTTAGGAATAACAGGCACTTCATGGCATCATCGATTTGTAGGACTCTAACTGTTGACTCAAAAGAAGCTAAGTGATTGATCGGGTCACTCTTCCCTTTATAAGAATATAAGAGTGGAATCTCGAGCTTCACCTAGGCTATAGTTTCCAGGATCTTCAAAAGAAGGCGCTACCCGTAACTGGCCGAGCAAGCATGCCCACTCGGTCTGCTCGATGCGAGACTGTTGGAGTAGCTGCAATGCTATCTGCAGGTTGGAAATCCCTTAGTCCTTCTGTTGGTCGGTCACTGGGCCAACCGTAGGGTGTTGGTAGATTGTCGAGGGGGTCTTATGAGGGCACAATCCCTGAGACTCTACCTCCATGAGTGGCGGTCGGGCATTCTGTTGGATCATAGCCACCCGAAGAGCCTCAAATTGGTCAATTATTTGCGCTCGCAATGCTTGAACCTCTCTCTGTATATCTTGATGCACCGCCTCACTCTGTATATCCATGGGCGTTATTTGTATCTATAGGGATTCTCTTCGTAATTGGCTTCACTTCTCATCTAGGGCCTGTCCACACTCACCGCACCACCTTTCAGAATGTTATATCCGGACTTGTCTATTTGGAAGAATACGCCTTGAGAGTTAGAGCTGGGAGCGAAAGGAGAGAGAGAGAGAAATAATGTTAGGAAATTCTTAGTGAAGAGACCGAGTGGAAATCTTCAGACCCGAGTCCTTTTTTTCATCATCGAACCTCCTATTTATAAGTGTTCTCTAGTACAATTATAGAAATGAGTGAACGATTTGGAATCACCCTTAATACAATCAATGCATTGGTTTAATACTAGATCCATATTACAATTTAAATTTTGAGTATGGCGGGGATCAGTTGGTCGATGTGTCTTCGTTCGACCGACAAAAGCTACGAGCCGAGTGGAAGTCGTTTCTGCCCAGATGTGAGTGGTTGGTCGGCTAGCAGCATTCGGCTTTCTTTTAAGAAGTTTCAACCATATATAGGCTCGTCAACTGGATTTGCCGATGGCGGACTTGATTAGTCTGTTGATCTTTCAGATAACCAGTCCAGATCATGCATCTTGAATTTCATCTCTCGGTCGTTGAGCTATCATCTTTAACTGTTTGATTGCTTAGAGATTTGTGCCAAAGATATTGGGGCATACAAATTGATTTTTAATAGATTTCATACTCCTTATGATTCATTTTAATATTATTTTTAAAGGATTTATGAATAATAATTGATGGAAATAGTTATTCAGTATTCACCACAACTTAAATTATCATGTAAAAAAAATGCAAATAGTGTAATATAAGAAATTGATATAATTAGAAGAATCAAATGTTTTTATCTCTTTGTCACATTTATAGACACTGATAATCTTCTTTTAGCTGTTAAAATATATGATTACTAATTGCATAAATAATCAGAATGTTTGTTAATGCAATGAGCTGATTAATTAATTGATACAATTAAATATCAGTGCCTGATTTTTATTTACAAAAACTTTGAAAATAATGTTGTTATTAAAACAATGAACAACTAAAAAATTTATGACTTCAAGGATAAAATCCATAAATAAAATTTAAATGAAACATTTATTTTTCACTTGAATTATAATTATATGGTATAATTATTTAGGACAAATATGAATTATAATAAGAACTCTCTTCAAATTGGATTCCAATCATCCTATTTAGGTCATTATAATTCAACCCTCTAAAAGCTTTTCTAAGATCAAATCTAGATCTCTCTCTTATATCTAATTCATTTCTCAAATAAATAATATACATTTCTTATTCTTAAAATTTTTTATTATTAAGTAAAATTTACATACATACCACGTAATTCTTATGGATTTACATATCTAACACCCAATATTTGATATTTATATTTAAGACTACATTTGTGTTATAAATCTATACATTGAAATTAACTTTTTCATGTCACAAATTTTGTTTGATAGTTTTAGTTTGATTGCCAATATGTGCTAATTAATTATGACCATATGAAAGAGTCGTCTCCATACCAATGGGAAACCGTAAGAGTGCAAGGTCAATAAGACCAGTTGGCTGATCTTATGACGCTTGCTGTGTCATATATGTTGATGTTGAAAGACAAATAAATGAGTTGTATTCCCCCAAAGTCGTCGACACGAAGGGAAGTGATCATCCAAATTTAGGGTAGGGAGTAGTTGCACCCCTTGATCCTCCATCCGTGTCCTCTCGTCCCCGCCTTCTTTCTAATGTGATCCAAGATTTGCAAGACGAGGTCGCTGCGATCAGCCGACTAATCGACTTCCTTGGAGATTGAATGAGCCACATTGAATAGCAGTCAGAGCAACTTATTAAGTGACACACCAGAACCTCATCGAGTGGAGTGACGGTGAAGAGCGACAAAGACGATGATAGTAGTATCAGTGGGTGGTAGTCGGGCGATTAGTCATTAATCTTCTTATTTTATTGATTTTATTCTCTAAAAATATCATTCACAATTTTCTAAACATTTTGACACTCTCTATGCAGGGTTCCCCAACTTTACTAGGGTACTTGTAATCCAGGTTTGATATAGTGGTTATCACTCCAATGGTAAAGTCGAAGAACACCTGTGCGAGAGTAATAATTTTGAAATGGTGTATGAAAACTAAGTAACTAACTGTGAATCTTTATAATATGTTTGAATTGTAGCACTGACTGACACGTCTGTATGAAATGACACCAATCACATTTTTCAATATAATAATAATAAACTAAGTTCAATTATTTAGTGCTAACATATAATTTTATTCAAAATGTTCAAAGTGAAATATCAATATATATATGTTTTAAGATAATATAATTTTGAGCAACAGGACTTTCATAGAAATAAATAAATAAATAAATAACTAACTATCCCACTAATAATATTTAGGAGATTTTGTTGAAATGAAGTTTGAGTGTTTTAAGCTTCAGATTTTGTGTTTCTTGATCTCAGAGCTCTTACCGCTAAGCATGTTCTCCCTAGTTAGGATTGTATTCAAGGACGGGTGGTGCTCTGACTGTATCATGCTTGAGGTGGTGCTTATGTCGTCAATCTCTCATCATCCTGCAACTTCTCTACTGCTGCCCAGCTTCCATGCACCTTTATTATTGCCGCCCAACTTCTGCTGCACCTTTCTTGTTGTTGCCAGAATTTTAACAACTCCCTTGTAGTTGCCTAGCCCTACCAGCGCTTGTTCTGTTGTCGTCAGGTCCATTCAGCGCCTCTCCTACCATCCCAAACCCCTTACACCTTCTCTACTGTCGCTCAACCCTCCTTCCACCTGTCCTACTGAAGCCAAGCACCATCCAACACCTTTCATGCTGTGACCGAGACCTTCTGCATCTACACTGCTGCCACATCCTCCTTGTTCTCCACTTACTTGCCATCCTATCCTCTCTAGCCAGTCCCCCACCTGCTATCCAACTGAATTTGCCAACTTTCGCCTGGCCTTAGAGTCCTTTTTGTAGTCGTATCATTTTATTTCCAGTTCTATTAACTATTGTTGTGTTTCTTTCTAAACTCCAGCAATAATAATTGTGTTTGTTTATTTTTTTGTGTTACTCCGATGTCACTGGCCAAAATATCTGAATCAAGTTCATACACTGAAGTGACTGATCTAGCTCTTTTCCATCTTCCCCAAAAAGATAGTTTAAACCTCTCTATAAAGGTAACAATTCGGGAAATCAATGATGAACAACTAGAACATATGTTCATCTCTCATTTAAAGACCCCGCTTGATAGTAGGAATCCAATCCCATCACCCAGATTCGTACCGGCAACAATCAGAGAGGACAACAACATAGTTTTTGATGTCTTACTCTCATAATTATTATATTAGTTTCTATCTCATGTACAAAAGGGAGAGAAGGAGGAATGTGGGGATCTCTTTCTCTCTCTCTCTCTCTCCATCTTTCTCCTCATAACACTCTTCTTGCATTACTAGGTCTTTGGCCAAGCTATATGTACCACAAACATTACGAGAACCAACGTTCTAAAAGGATTCAAGAAATATTCCTTAGACTCTTGAATTTACTTAAATTCATATGTTACACATATTCTTTATTTATAATTGTTTCACCATCAAGAATTTTTTATCATATGACACAAATCTCGCGATATTTTTGATTAAATTTAAGATGACTAGGTACCAATTTCAGCAAGTTTATAGTCAAACCAACTGTCTCAACAAGAGGAACCCAATAATACCGAAATTGGTTTAATACGAGTCCAATTAAGCCTAGATCAAACCATTAAAGCACATTTAGGACCCGTTTAGGGCAGTTTATTTGGTGCGGTGGCGTTTTGAAAATGCACTTGTCATGTTTGGGTAAACTGCGATTTGGCATCTTATCTGCCTTCAAAACGCTAAAAACAGCGTTTTCACACCGCACCTACATAGGTGCGGAGGGAGCTTTCTGGCTGTGGTATAGCTTTTCTAAAAAAATAAAAATTTGAAATTGCCACCGCACCTAGCTT
This sequence comes from Papilionanthe hookeriana x Papilionanthe teres, assembly GCA_022702705.1. Classification (NCBI taxonomy): domain Eukaryota; kingdom Viridiplantae; phylum Streptophyta; class Magnoliopsida; order Asparagales; family Orchidaceae; genus Papilionanthe; species Papilionanthe hookeriana x Papilionanthe teres. The sequence continues at coordinate 151,513,363 of CM040422.1, read as the reverse complement.
ATCAGCAGATTATTTTTAATCAAATTATCAGCAGATTATTCAATAAGCTGCAGCTGCCCCAAACAGACCTTTAAAGGTTTTGAATCATCAATTGAATAGTCAAATAAACTCCAAATTTGACCTATTTATAGTCAAATCGAGCGTCTTGATGAGAGAAATCCAATGAGCTTAAGATCGTACAATTTTGAGGTCACTAAAGCATTCAAATTAAAAAAAAAAATCTATGAAAAAGGGAGATAAATATGTGATGTCCAACTAGGTCTTTGGGAAAGTTATTCGTCAAATGAAAAAAAAATTCCCTCTCTTAGAGCTTATAATTATAAATAGTCTCTTTACTTGAGGGGGGAGGAAAAGAGAAGAGAAGGAATTTCAAAGCTTTTTTTGGACAAAAGCCTCGAAGATAACTTTTGACCTCTACAGATGCTGACCGCCGTCGACCATCACCAGCCGCCCCTGCTCGCCACTGTCGATTACTCCTTGCTAATGATGTATCCCAAATTTGATAGTAACATATAACGGTGTATTGTGGACCTCGCGATAACTTTTGACTTTCGTAGCTGCTTGCCACCATCGGTCGCTATTAACCACTAATGCTGCCACTAATTGCCGCCATCGGTGACCCCGACTTACTAATGTTGTATCCCAAATACACTCGTAATTTATAACAATGTATTAGAGACCTGGCAATAACTTCTGATTTCCATAGCCACCGATCATCGTTGACTATCGCCCGTCGGCTACCGTCGACCATCATTGAACACCCCTAATCATCGCCATCAGTGACTCATATTTGTTAATGTTATATCTCAAATACTTTCATAATGTATAACATCATATTGAAGAATCAATAAAAACTGAGAGCCGCCGTAGCCGTTGACCGTAATCAACCACTACTGGTAGTCACCACCTATTGTTGTTTTCCATCAACCATCAGCCACCAACGACCATTACTTATGACCGTCATAGCCATAACACAATGGTTGTGCCTTACACCTATATCTTCGTTTACATTATATTCTAATAAATATAATGTCTGGTGTATAATTATAACTCAATTCTTAGAGAAGGGGTCCAATCATTAACTACGATATGTGTGGTCAACTACTAATACAATTCCAACTATGACCATTTGAGACCAACAGACTTTTTTGCAACCCCAATTACGACATATGTGACTCACTACTATTACAACTTCTATCTGCGACATTTGTGCCCAACTAACACAATTTTAGCCCCCAATTACGACTTATATGACCAAATCCTACTATAATATCGAAATATGGCTCATGACCAATTGACACGATTGTAATTCCAAATTACAAGCTATATGATCAAGTACTACTATAGTTTCTAAGCCTTTTATGTTCAACTGACGCTACTGTAGCCCCCAACTAAGTCTTATATGACTAACTACTACTACAACTTCCAACTACACGCTATATATTTAATGCTATTGCAACAATTAACTATAACGTATATGACCAACTACTATTATTACAGCTTTCAACTATGACCTATGTGTCCTATTGATGCTATTATATGAACCAAATACTACTTATGTGGTTAACGAATGATATTGCAATTACAAACTACAATCTATGTGGTTAATTAAAAATATTACAACTTCTAACCACTGTCTTTGTGGGAAATTACTGCCTGTGAAACAACAAACTATGACCTTTGTGACTGACTATTACTGCTACAGCTTCAACTACAGTCTCTGTGACCAAATGTTATTATTATAGCTACTGACTACAGTCTTTATATTCAACTACATTTGTTGTAGCCAAATTGCAGTTATTATAGTTAAACTACTATTGTATATTTGTAATATCAGCACTGTAATTCCATCTTTCCTAATTCATGAGAAGAGTGGATCTATGTACTTACAATCACAAAAGTGGATTATTTTGACTTGGCTAGTTACCATATTTTTTCCCTTTCCAGGGTTTTTCCATATAAAAATTTTTGGTCTACCATTTTGTTACTTTTTTATTATTCGTGTGTGTTTGCTAGATATTTGTGCAACGCTAAGATATCAAACTACTACTTTGCCGCTACGAATCTGCCGACATGCAATAGTACTACTATTTAATAATAATGTATTTTGAAATACATAAACATATAAATTATAATGAAAAAATATGATTTAAGGTAAATTATGGGGAAAATGATGAGTTGGGGGTGGGGTGGGTGCACATAAATGGAAAATTGGTCATCCCTATAAAGAAAATATCTAAATTGAGGTTTGGCAATTTCGGGAGGCCATAAACTTCTGAAGTTTTCCCTATTTATTCGACCTCATTGTTTGAAATTATTGTCACCATCATATTCATTTAGTTGTTGGGTTCATTTTGATATTTTTTTGGTCTCTAATCATTGTTGTGTTCGTTTTAGTATTATTGTTGGTCTCTAACCAAAGACGACGTCAACGATAAACACTTCATACTAAGCAATAACAATCAGCGAGGCCACCAGATAGAAATTGCCGAATGAAGCGGTGCCATTCACATTTTTTAAAATGATGATGATGATGATGATGATGATGATCATGATGATGATAAGTTCAAGTATTTAGTGAAAATCTATGATTTTATTAAAATATTCAAAATGAAATATCAATTTATATATATTTTTAGATATTATAATTTTGAGCAATAAGACGTTCATAACGTTAAATATATATATATATATATATATATATATATATGCCACAAAAAATATTCAGAAGATTTCGTTAAATTTTTTTATAGAATTAGTAAATTTATATTACATAATTTTAATGAATGCAATACTGATTTATCAATTAATATTATTAAAAAAATAATAATAACAGTTTGTTGCAAGAAAAAAAAAATCTTAGAAATATTATATAAAGAATCTAAGATTCATAATAAATTATAAATTTTTAATTAAGGCTAAATTCAATAAAAAACTATCTCAAAAAACTCGTGACAATAAATTATAAAGGTTTTAAAAAATTGTTATAGCATTACAAACATAAGAGCAAGACAAATAAAAACATAACAATAAAACTTTTAAATTAATAAAGATAAATTAAAGAATAATTTTATTAAAATATACTAAAATAACAAAATAAAATACCTAAAGAAATAAATATACTTATCTTACCATCATTTCAAATTATTAAAAAAAATGCAATTCATGTTAACAGTTATCATTCAAAGTAAGTTGAAAGGAAATGCAAAAGTGTCAGATTATCCAATTTTCCATATGTTTTTCAAAATCATATCAATGAACAGAAATCATTTGGAAATGCAAAATATGTTAATCTACATCTTTAGATTTTCCTGAGAAAGCACTGCCTTGAAATTGTATTGGTGTTGTAATTCATTCTCCAAGAATCACTACTTATAATTATCCTTTCATCTAGGAAAAGATTAAGAAAATCTTAAATGATTGGAAACGAAAGGTGCTTTCCTTTAATGGTAGATTCTTATCTAGCTTATTGGTTACATTCTACTTCTATCCCTAAGGGCTTAAGGAAACACATCACATCTCACATTTATAAATTTATTCTTTTTGGTGTAGCTTGGAATACTATTATTGGAGCTAAGAAAGATGGAGGTTTGGGTCTTCTAAATCTAAACAATTTAAATATTTTATGCAAAGCCAAGTTGTTGTGGAATCTTTATAATTCAGGTAAAATTTTTCTTAATGGTGCTACTCACGTTTTGACTCTATCTTCTATATAAATAAACAGAGACTCTCTATTTTCTGGAAGGATTTATTTAATGTCGTTAGGAGGTTAAAAATTGTGTTTCTATGAAAGTTATCTGCAACAATAATATTTCTTTCTTTTTTGACCCATGGTTAGATGGTACTTCTCTTTATGATAAACATGGTGGAGTTATTTTTTAGTGGTTTGGCTGCCCGTTTAACGCTACTCTTAAAAGTTTCATTCATGAGAATAGCTGGACCTTTTCTTCTACTTGTTCTGCTCCTATGGAATGTATTAGTTCCATCACCCAAAACCCTATTTACAATGTTGGGCAATCTTTACAGCTGATGGAAAAAGATACTTATGTTCATAAAACTGTTTATTATTGCTTATACAAGGATTTACCATTTATGCAATGGAGTAAGTTGCTTTGGTTCAAGGGTACTCCCTTAAATATGCTTCATTTTCTTGGAAAGTTCTTAATAAAGGCCTCAATACTATAGATATCTCAAATTCAAGGGGCCTTGCACTTCACAATACTTGTGTTTTATGCAAAAAAATTTCAGAAAGTCATAGTCACCTCTTTTTTTAGTGCCTGTTTACTTTTTTCGTTATGCAAAAGACCACTCTTGTTGGATCCTTTTTTCTTATGGGATGTAATTTTCAACAATATCTAGCTTATATTGAGACACTTGCATGTGAGGTCACTAAAATCTTCTCACTTCTTACTATTCAAGTTGTTGCTCACTATATTTGGTTGGAAAGAAGTGCTAGAATTTTCAGGAATGAATCTTCAAGATGTTGATTCAGTCATTAGAAAAATCATTTATGCTATCAAATACAAAAGTAAGAACTATAAATTCAAATGTGATATTCCTTGTCACATTTCCTGTCTCTTTCATTTAAAACAAAGATGCCCGACTCTTATGATTTATTTTGAAGTTCACTGCAGATTTTCTTTCTCCTAGAGGCTTTCCAATTTATTATTTGTAAGTTCTACTTTAACTGGGATTAATTTACATGCTCACATTGTTATGGTGGCATCTCTATTGGAGACTATTGCTTTCACCTCTGATTTTTTTGGATCCATTGGATATGAATTTTGTTGTTTTGTATGGAGCAATGATGCATGCCACTGGTTTTCTTTGGGGTTGCTGGCTTCATTAATCAATACTCACTCTCAACTTCTGCTCTCCATTGATATTTGTTTAGCCTGGGTTTGCCCAAACATTGATGATTGCTATTGCTTTTCTGCTTAATTTTGGTGAACGAAGTTGGAATTGATTTTTTTTCATTAGGTTTGAGCTCCCATTAGACCATTGGTCAGCTTGTCATGTTCTGTTTCTTCTTTGATACAAGTTCAATCTCAAAAACAATGGTGATATAGATAGGAATGTTACTAGTAGAATTCAAACTTGTTGATTGAAGTAGAGGAATGCTTTGGGCTTTTTGTGTGATAGAAAAATACCGCTAGACTGAAAGAAAAAATTTATAAGATGCTGGTTTGATCTGCAATGCTCTATGCCGCTGAATGTTGGCCTTTAAAAGAGAAGCATAATACTAAATTAAGTGTTGCCCGGATAACAATGATTAGATGATGAGTGTCTTTACACTTGGAGACAATGTGGAATGAATATATCCGTGATAGAGTTGGTGTTGCTCCAATGACAGACAATATTATAGTCAATTTAAATGGTTTGGTTACATTAAACGTCGACCATCTGATGATTCAACTAAGAAAGTAAATATTTTAGATTCGACTTATGTTAAGAAAAATAGAGGTTGACCTAAGAAGACTTGAACTTATTGTATGAAAAATGATCTTAGATCTTAATGAAAAAAAGACACTAAATACTACAAAGTAGAGAAAAAGGATTATATAGCCGAACAATACATTTACACCCTTCAGCTAATAAAAATACGTTTTCAAGCATCATTAAACAGTATTAATATTAATCAATATATTCATATGCTTGTATGAGGCAAGTTTTCCATGTAATCACAGAAGATATAGGTAAAGAAAAATTTACATACATGCTACATATTTTTATATATTTACATATCTAACACCTAAAAATTCATATTAATAATATAACACTTTCGAGTCATAATCACATTAAAATACATTCATTATAAATATGTTGACCCTTTTTTAAAAATAAGAACACTGATATCTTTGACATAGACGTTAAAAATGTAACTGTTCTGGATATAAATATCAGTGTTAAAACATGTAAATGCATAAGAATTATGCTGTATGAACGTAAATGTGCAGTGGATGGCGCATATACATACCACTATAATTCTTATGTATTAAAATATATCGCACCCAACATTTATATTACTACCATTTTAAAAATAAAATACATATTTTCATGCATAGTTTATGAAACCAATGTGTTCAAACTTAGAGTGTTAGATAAGTGAATGATTAAGAATGTGTGGTATGTATGTAAATTTCCCAAAAAGAGGAGTATCATGCCTTGCCTTTGACTGTAAAGAGTTAAAACGCACATACACTGGTCAAACAAAACATGGGCATCAACCGCGTCACACTGTACCCGCTAATGACCCCCACAATCTTCTCCTAAAATGCAGGGAAAAAAACATTGAATCCTGATTAAAAACCATTACGGAGACTGAAACCAGTGGAAATGAATAGCTGCTTCACAAAATATTTACACACCCATCTTATGACTCTGTTAGATTTGCGAAACGGACCGAAATGTCATGAAGCACACTCTTTAGAAGAGCTTCGAGTGACCCGGCGTCGTATGTCCTGGTGCAAGACCTTCCGGCGTTTAGAAACCTGCTGCCCAGATTCAGAGATTCTATTCCTTTTAGGCTGAGGGACATCATTGTCTAGAGAAATCACCTGGACAATCCCCGAATCATGAAAATTTGATCCTGATTGATCCTCTTTAATGGCATCAGTGCTTTGTTCGTTCATTTCCTCCACAAGATTGTTCTCTCGACTATCAGAAACTTCTGCAAGTTTCTGAGGGGGGCTCATCACTTTGTCCCCTCCATCCAAATCGTCAGCCATGGAGCTGTTTTCTTCCACTATGCTATTGGCACCAATAGTTTGGTTGTTTTGTAGACATTGATCAGCTTTATCATTCTCAATTTCTGATGCATCGGCTTCTTCACACACTTCTTTTGTGTGAGTTTTGAGATATTTTTCATCATTATCACAATGATCATCTATAAAACCACAAATGTTTTGGGCACCATCATGCTTTTCAACCTCAGTCTTACCATCATCCATTTCTTGCGAACTTCCAACACATTCGCTCAGATTCTCGCCAGATGAAATGGGATTATGAGGCACGAAAGTGCAGCCATCGACTACAGGTGTAAGCGTTTGTGTTTCATCCTTCTCGTTTGAGAGAGCAAGTTGGTGGCCATTCAATCTCGTAGGAAAGGTATCCACAACTGCCTCCATTGGTTGCTTGGGAATGCATGGGAGGTAACGAGATCCTGCGTCGTTCACACTATATGATGTTAAACAGATCTGAGTAGGACTACCAACAAGTAGATGACAACCATCTAGGTTCTTGATCATGGCAACCAGTTGATCTGATGACTCTTCATTCCCCTCTCCAATTAGATCCTCTGTTATGTCTGCTTTAGCATCCCCCAGTTCCTAATTTACAAGCAGCAAGAGAAAATAAAACAGGTTGTCTGTGTATCCAGTTGTTAGGAAAGAATCCTAAACAGGGGGGGGTGGGTTGGGGGGGAACGTTAGCAAGGAATCCTAAATTATACTAGCAATTCAGTTACTATAATTACAGAAATACAAAGTGGTCTTGTTTTTTCCCTTTTATGCTTTAGAATATGAATTATCTAGTCCTGAAGAAAGATCATGCAACATAGAATATATAAACGGCATACTGGATAAAATCCCAGAAACGTTAAATGTAGTTTACGTATTTAAAACACAAAAAGATTATCAAAAATGTAAAATTTAACCAGAAAAAATGAAAATAATACACTAATGAGTACATGTATTATGGTCAAAGCATTGAATTTATTTTCAGAAGTTGAATGGGGACTTCAATTTTTGCATTTAACATTTAGAATAATTATTTTTATTAGCACTCTTCAAGGTTCCAGGATCCAGGATCCAGGATGTTCACGAAGAAGCTAATTTTATGTAGTAAAAGTAACAAACACTATTAAACAAAATAACAAAATATGTAGTTGGAAAATCAAATAGTTGGTGGTGAAATAATAATATGCAATAAAAGATAAAATATTACAAGTTGTCTTTTAAAAATTGGTTTAATATAGAGAATTAGAATATAAGGTGGCTCGTAGAGAGTCTAAGAGAGCAATTTGTGATGCTAAACATTCTGTTTTTAGTTATCTTTATAATAAATTAAATACTAAAAATGGTGAAAAATATATATATAAACTAGCCATACAAATAGAAAAAATGATCAATATTTAATTAAGTAAAGTGTATTAAAGATGAAAATCAAAAAATACTTTTCTTAGAGGGATATTTAATATAGGTGGGGTTAGATATTTTGATAAACTTCACAATGAAGTTTTTTGAAAATATGATCGAAATTCGTGATCTTAATATCTTTGATAGTAATAAAACATTTTATTTTTACCACCGTATTAATAAAAAGAAAGTTGAGGATGCTTAAAATAAAATCAAGGTTAAGAAATTAGTAGGACCTAATGGTATCCCAATAAAGTGTGGAAATATTTAAGAGATTTGGGAGTTTTTTTGACTCACTGAACTTTTTATATTATTTTAAAAACTAGGAAAAAAAAGCAAGAGAAATGGATGAAGAGCATTTTGGTCCCCAATTCTAAGAATAAAATGGATGAACAAGATTGCAAATGATAAAGGAATTAATTTAATGCGTCATATTAAAATTCTGGAAGAATAATTGAACATAGGTTAAGTTGTGCTGCAGAGCTTTCTCATAATCAGTTTGAATTTATGTCATGCAAGTCTACTACGGAAGGTGTACATTTATTGAGAGGTTTGATGAAAAAGTCAAAAAAGAGTAAGGAGGATCTACATATGATTTTATTGATTTACAAAAATCTTAAAATGAGGTTTCGAGAGAAACTCTTTAGAGAATTCTAGAAAAGAAAGGTGTTCATGTGAATTGTATTCAAGTCATTAAGATATGTATACTACACCTGTTTCTTGTGTTCGACCAAAGGATAATTGACCAAGCATTTTCCTATTTCAATTGGATTACATCAGGGATGGGCTTTAAGCCCATCTCTTTTTGCTTTAGTAATGGATGTTGTTACTAGACATTTACAGAAGGATGTACCTTCGTGTATGATTTTCGTTGATGATATCTTTCTTGTAGATAAGGCTACAAAAAGTGTTCAATAAAAACTTGAATTATGGAAGTCTTACATTAGAGTCTAAGTACCTTCATTTGAGTAGATATAAAACTGAATGCATATAATGTAATTTTAATAGTAGTAAATATAGTGGCAGATTTGTAACAATGGGTGATCACATCATTAAAAAGAGTGAACATTTAAGATCTCTCGGGTCTATTGTTCAAAATGGCAATGATATAGAATGTTTAAGGAATGCATTGGGCCTATTGTATGATAGAATAATACCACTTAGACTTAAAAACTAAATTTTTATAAGATGGTGGTGAGACTTTCAATGCTTTATGACGCATAGTATTGGCCTATAAAAGAGAAGCTTAAATTAAGTTGTGTTGTTGAGATGAGAATACTTAGGTGGATGAGCAGCTTGACACTTGAGAAAAATGCGAAACGAATGTATCCATGAAAGGGTTAGAGTAGCTCAACTGACAGATAAGAATTGAGTCATCTTAGATGGTTTGGTCATATTAAATGTCGATCATCTGATGATTTGATTATCAGAGTAGATATTTTAGATTCAACTTTAAGTTAAGAAAAATAAAGGTAGACCTAAAAAGACATGGACACGTTATATAACAAATTATCTTAATTTATTAGAATTAAATGAAAATATGACACTCAATAGGAAACAATGGATAAAAAGGATTATTTGGCTGACAGATGAGGATTCTTTGGATAAAAAGGGTTAGAGTAACTCCAATTAGTGAAATAAAGTCTTGCTGCTGTTGTTGTATTTAAAATATAAAATCAAATTTAAATTACTAACATGATGATGATTAACACTTTTAAATAGGAAATTTATTAAATATGTAAGATTAGAGATAAAAAATATCGAGAATGGCTTTATTTATATATATATTAGAAAAGCCTGAAGGTGAATATATTAATAAGAGGAAATATACAGATAGTTTGGAAAGAAAGCGTAATCAAAATGTAGTAACAAAGTAAAAATAATAATAATAATAAATTGTAAATTTATTTTATTTTTAAGATACTATCATAGAAAAAAAAACAACATAAATAAATGGGATCAAATATCAGTAAAAGTATGCATTCCTGATTTATATAAAGTTACGACAATTGCAATAGGTTGGAATGAGAGAAACGGTCGGTTGAGCGGCTGGAACAACAGAAGCCAGCCAGGATAGGCTGTTTCCGGAAGGCGGTGGCGAGCGGGTATGACCCGACCGGCTGGAACAACAGAAGCCAGCCAGGATAGGCTGTTTCCGGAAGGCGGTGGCGAGCGGGTATGACTGCAGCAATGACGGGGAAGGCTAAGACTGCGGAATAGCAAAAGGAGGACTGTCCTAGGAGTGCGGCATCGAGGAGGATGGCTGACAGATGAGGAAGTGCAGAACGAACAACAAAAAGATTGTCATCGGAGCGACTACAACGAGAAAGGCGCGGCTGCGAAGCGAGAGGGATGCAGAAAGGGATAGGGAAGATAATCAATACCTAGAGACCAAGATATAGCCGAAGCACCACTTGAGACCTTAGGATACAGCCCTCAAAGGGAAGAAGTAATATTGGCGGCTATCCCAATACAAAACACATGAAAAGATAACATATATATAAACCTAGGGTAAAGAGGAGAGGGCCCCGCTCCAAATAAGAGGGAAACCCATACTTAGAAGGACAGGTCGGTCCCTCCTTTGCCTGGATCAAAACGATCTGTGGCAATATCATGGCATCTGTTGCATCTATGGCAAAGACGCCCCAGTAATATCACAACATCTATCGCTTTAGGGGCAAAGAAGCCCATCGTCGGAGAATGTATCGAAAATGATAACAAAAAAACTAACTACAGAAGCAAATGTAAATGTTAGTTTCTATCCACATATTTAACAAGCCAAAACCTTAGAGTATATGATTTAAGGGTTCTTTTTCAATACAAGTTTGATTTCTTTGTTTAATTTTTCAACACAAAACAACTAAATGTAACTCATACTAAACTTTGTCAGGAAAGGTAATGTGATCCCAAATTTCATGGTACAAAACACCAATTAAACATGCATTAATCAAATGAAATTAACAACCTAATCAACAGTTTAGATGGTGATAAATAACTTATGATTTGAAGTATTCAAATATAATAAACTTCACGAGTATATACCTTGCATTAATAAGGAAATTTCAGTAGTTATATACCAGATAAATGAATAAAACTATTACGTTTGCAGTCCAAGAGACAAAAATATTAAAATAAAAACTCATGAGGGCCTGAAAAATGCTTTTATCAAACCCTCAAGAAATAACTACTTGAGTGCAAGCAGAACACGTAAGATTAAAATAATCACTACAGACCTCTCAATCCACTCAAAAGAATATAGCATCTTTGTGTTGATACGCATGTCTTGAATGCAATTTACTAGAGATTAAAATGCTTCAATTACTTCAACATGAAATGCCAGGTAATAAAAAGCAATTTTGTTTCAAAAAGTACTGTAGATGCACTAGTTTAGTCATAATGCAAAAAAAATTCAATCACTAATTACTTCACAATTATGGCCTAAACACTGCCGCAAGGTCACTGTATTGTTCTTAAGAGTTTCACAGATCTAACAAAGAAAAATAGCTTTAAATATCTAGTTCATTGGCATGTAAAAGTTAAAAAAATAATTGTGGCAAAGAAGAGCTAGTGAACCAAATGGTTTCAAAATGATATTTACCTTCTCGAGGAATGTTGTTGAATGAGGAGATGCAAAGGCTTCAGTCTGCTCAAAACTATCGCCAGGAATTACATGAAGTGTTGAAGTCGACCCTGGATCAAACAATGCCAACCAGACAAGTTCCTCTTGTTTATTACAACAACTAAACAAAAAAGAATGCGTAGTTCAAAATTAGATTAATTTTATACAAAAAAAAAGAATTACCATCAGCTATTTTTGATGGGCTGTCCTCTGCAGAAGGAAAGTCCACAGCAACAGCTTGATCGCAATCATCACCAGAGCAGGGGAAATCCCCATTGCTATAAGTGGGAGTTTGTTTTTTAGATGAATCTCTTAGAAGTTCATATAACAGCCCACGGATATGAAATCGTTTAAAAGAAGCCTCAGCAGGTGGAAACCAATCTGCACTAAGCTGCTAAGAGCTCAGTCATAAATAAACATTCACATAAATTTCACATTCACAGTGACCGGAACACCCAAAAGTAAGAACAGCATGCCAAACTAAGACAAGCTAGCAAATCAAACATAACTTCACAAAAATCTAGCAAATGGCATGGTGGATGCCAAGTAAAGTAGTTAATTAACCATAATAATCAAACAAGAGTTAGAAAGTTAAATATATATTTCAGGATTTAATCAAGCAATAGAAAAAAAGACGGAGTTCAGAAAATTCTGCCTCAAGGACAACAGATTAGAGGATTGATTTCTATGAGCACTGCACAAAATCCTGCTGAAGATGAGCATTGGGAAAAAATTGATAATATGATCATTAAAATGGATGTTGCTGTCCGTGGGCCAAAAGTGGGACGTCATACTTGTGTGTGTTAGGATTTAAGTGCTAGATATGTATGCAAGCAACATACTTGCGGGGAAACTGATTTATCCGGTACATTTTAGACAAGATGTTTAGTTCTTAATCAGCATGGTTAGCAGATGAATGAATGGCCCACAAAAACACAAATTTGGATTCATTTCCAAAACCTTCAAAGTCTGAGGAAGAAACTTGGCAAAGTTTTATGATTTGGGAAAACTCCCAACGGAAGAATGGGTATTTGGTCATATCCATTAAATTTATGTATAACCCCTTAAAAACACAAATGGAAGTTGTTTTATGGATCCCCGAATATCTGATGAAGAATCCTATCAAAAGATTATAGTTTAGGAAAACTCGCAACATAAATGTGAAAGTCTTCAATGATGTAAATGCACAAAAATCTATTACTGACGTGAGATCAACTACTAGATATCAAACACATTAAGAAGAAAAATATTGCGCATATTTATGGAGAAACTTTGTGTGATAACTGAAAATTGAGTAATAATAATAATAATAATAATAATAATAATAATAATAATAATAATAATAAACTGACGCATCCCTTTAGTTATAATAACATAATTATCGCAACCCCCTTTTGATCGAATCAAAACATGTCGAGCGAGGAAGAGATCAGAAAGGCACATAGGAGAAGAAGAAAGAAGAAGTTACGGCTATTGTGCAGCGTTGTGCCCTAGCCAAGGAAGGAGGAGAAATCGAAGGGAAAAAGAGAAGGAAAGTTGTTGAGCAGCTTCGACATGGCGCTCGATTGCAGAGGAAGGAAGAAGAAGTAGGGGAAGTGAAAGAAGGAGAGGTGTTGAGGGATTATCGGGACTAAGCTACGATCTTCGACGTCGAGCCTTGCTTACAGAGGAAGGAGATGATGATGTCGACCACTTGACGTGTCGCGTTCATGTGCAAAAGAAGCCGCAATCTAGCTGATTAACGGCTGCGAAACTATCGATCGAGCAAAGGAATCGTCGTGCGGTCGAGTCGACACCTAAAGGAAGAAAAGGGGAGAGCTCTTGTTCTCTACCCGAACAAGAGGAGAGTACCGTGATGTGCGTCTCTCAAAGGAAGGAGGAAGTGGGCTCGAGAGGCGAAGCTCGGTCGAGATCTTGGGTAGGAATGCTTGCCGGATCCTTCTTGCGTGCGTGAACTGCTGGACCGAAGCCCACTTGGTTCGATTACATGACCTAGGGTAGGCAGAGGAGGGTTTCAAAAATAAGATATTAATTTATTTAAGTTCTTAAATGTTAATTGACTTAAATTAAGTTATGAAATGTAATTTATATTAAATTCAATTAATTTTTAGAACATCCTAATGTTGCCTCTTACAACTTTAGGGTTTCGACGAAGCTGAGGTAGAAAGGGGGAAGACAACTTCAGGTATAAAACTCGATTTCAATAATGAATTATTAATTTCTTATTAAGTCGTGTTATAATGAGATTTAAGAATCCTAAAATTAAAATTTAGTTATAATTAAATTGCTATTATGTTGGGTATGCAAAAGAAAAATGTTAGAAACTTTAACATAAAATATAATTTCTACATTTCTACATATATATGTATAAATGTTTATATAAGTAACAAAATAGCTAATTAAATAAATAAATTATGACAATAATGGTAGAAAATCTAGAGTTAATAAGAAAGAAGATTAGCATTGAATAAGAAATTATTTAACTTTAATTGGTAATATAAGTACATCCAAAAGTTTAGACTGACCGAGAAAGGATAGCAGACGACACTGTTGAGGTGGGTAAATACATTTTATTTTACAATAGTACTGCTTATTTACTGTTTTTTAAGTTTTTATTTTAAATGCAAAAGTATATGAATTCTTTTAAATATTAAATGCAAGATGAAATTGAATAATATATGATATATGCGTGCATATGAAAGTTACTCATGGATGGTACTAGCAGAGGAATGCATTGTCCACGTGCACATAATGAAAATGAAAATTACAATGGAAATGAAAATGATTGCATACATTTATTGTACGTTGGAAAATATTGAACATATATTTTTATAAAATATACATTTATACGATGACTCTCAATTATGAAAAGTGTAACCAAAATAAATGGTAGAAAATGAAATTGTTTTCATCACAACTCTCTTTTATTCATAATATTTTACTTTTCCTGCTTTTTTATAAAAAATATTTTAAAATGAGAATTATTGTAATTTAGGGTCAGTTTGAGACAGGTGCAACTTATTAATAAGCTGTTGATAAGCTGCTAAAAAATAATGCACTGTTCAAAAAGCTGTGGTGACTTAAATTTTTTTTTTGGAAAAGCCAGACCGCAGCAGCCACCGCACATAACCAGAAACGATGTGAAAATGCTGATTTCAACAGTTTGAAAACACAGTTTTTTGAAAAAGCTGTCAAAATGTAGTTTACACAAACGGGCCTGGGTGCATTTTCAAAATGCACCGCACCAAATAAGCTGCCCCAAACGAGGCCATAGAAACATTTACCCGCTGTGTAGTTTTTACTCAAACCATAGTTGATAATTTATTTACAGGAAAACTACTTGTAGATTAGATGGACCCAGGGAGTACATGTACAGGCACCATGGAGCATAAGCTGATAAGTATTATAGTTCAACTTTATTTTATGTTAAATGTAAAACTTTAAACCAAAATCAAATGTTGTAAAATTAAGTTGTATGATTAGAATGACTCTTTTGTGCTTTGGTGGTTTAATTATGAAATGAAACGGTTAGATAAGTTTCCTCCATCTGAATGACAGTTCCCGCCTTGGTAATTCTAAGCCCCAAGGCCGGTTCATAACACTTTGTCACATGGAGAAGCGAGAAACAAACAGTGGAAAAATGTAGGAAAAATGTAGTGTTGAAGCAAAATGCAACTTTGTCATACGAGACATACAAAATAATTTGGTTGGACCAAGCATACAAAGATTGAATGTCATTTCATCAAGGAAAAAATTAATGACAATTCTATCCATTTTTTTGCACTAGTTCAAATCCCCAAACAAATGTTATGCTCACTAAAGCCATACATCAAGGTAATTTCAACAGATTTGAAACATGATTGATATCTACTCCAACTAAAGCGGGATAACTGGATGTTACTGATGTACATGGATCTTCCTGATTTTTGCATGAAAATGTCCAATCCACTAGCATCTGCCCAACAAGGTTTTAGGATTGCTTTATCCATCTCACCAATTTATGACAATGGTCCTTCATTTGTGTAGCAAGTAAATAACTGAAGTCAATTATTTAGATAATTTATTAATATTTTTCTTTCAAATTTAGGGAAGTATTTTCTAATGTCTTTGAAAAAACTTAAATCAACTTCACTAATTATACATAACTTGTATAGTTGTACTTCAGAATCCTTGAAGAATATTAACAAGCCTACCCTTATTTGTACACCATGCATATTTTTTGTAATAATATACATAATTACATACATACGTTGAGTTGTTATCAAACAGAATATTAACAAGCATACACTTATTTGTGTTTTGCTCATTTTAATAAATATACTTATGCACCTAGTCAAAGCTTAGCTTGTACGTTTAACTAAAGAACTAGCTAACAAGCCAAAAACACAAGTTGTTCTTGCACATCAATCTAAAAGTAAAGGCCTATTTAGCGCAACACATTATGAAACATATAATTCAAACAATTGATCAAAATAAGTTTGCTGGCAATGATTACGCATAGAGCAGAGAAGAACTCACAAAATTTGACAACTTAGTGATTCTGGTTGGATTGAAATAAACAGGAGCTTCCTCCAAGAATAACTCCACATAATGCAGCAGAAAAAGTCCACAATCAGATGAGTTTTCCTGTTGCGGTAACTACATTGCATAAAAGAAAGAAATTAGATGAGCACTCTAAACAAAAGGACAGCTATAACAAGGACTTTTTGGAGTCCACTAAAAAAAACACGGCTTTGGAATATTTCTTTTTCTTATCTGCTTCACCTGGCCAAATTTATTGAATCTTATAGAAAGGCCCCTAGAATTTAGTCAGCTGGATATATTCTACACTTCTAGCAACAATCTTTACAAGCCTTAAAATGTTTTGTAAAACAAATGAATTAGAAACATCGACATTTTTTTAACAAGCACCATATGAAGAGGGTACAAACCATTCCAAACATAAAAAAGATGCAATGGCAGATTTCGTTTCATTGTTCAAACTACCAGGAAAGTGCAACGTAGATGGATTTTAGGAGATCCAACAATAGCAAGAAAACATTAAAAAAGGGTGAAGTCTTGAAGTTAAAAGTGTAAAGTTGTGAAGCCAACAAAAAACACGCTATGAAGATTTAGTTGTAAGTTGACCTTTGCATTAAAGTCGACATGGGGTTAGATGTGAAAAGGAGAAACCCTCCCATGCTTTCGAGCAAAAAACACTCCCAAAAAGTAATATTTCAGGGGTATTTCATTAAGGGGCATTTAAAAAAAAATATACAAATTTCAACTGAGATAATTTATTTTTTTAAAGAAAGGGGCACTGTCTTGTATTTGGATTAGAAGACTCACAGTCGCAATTCTTCCAAATGAAATCACAATAAAATTTACCACGGCAACAAAAGAATGCAGCCAACAATTGGATAATCCTCTATACAATTTTTGTGTTATTGTGCATTTATTTTCATGTGTTTTCTATTCTTTTTTATTCTCAATAATTGAATTAGATTTCAACTATTTCCCAACAATAAAAACTAGGGATATCATTATCATCATTAGTTTCATTCCAACTCTTTGTTGTTGAGTGGTAGTGATGCCGGGTACTTATGGGAGGCTTGGCCTTATTGAACCGGCCACTGGTTTCAGCAAGAGAAGGCTCTCGGTCCAGCAAGAGGCTGGACCAACCCCCCTCCCCCCTCTTTCATTGAGAAGGAATTATTTCCCGCCTCCCTTCTCTGTCCCACCCCCCAATATATCTATTAGAAATATGTGTTTGCTATCTTAAGGTTTAGTTTATTGACTTTTTGATTTCAGAATTCTGCCCAGCTTGATGTCGAGGCTATTTTCCCACTATGGTTGTATTCGAAGGCGAGAAGGTGCTCTGACTGTAACTCATCTATAGTTGTGATCTTCTCAAGAGTTCTAGGGGGTGCTTTGGCTATATCATAGATGAGTTACAGAAAGAGACTTACCCTCAATTGAGAATGAAACTCAGGGAGACTTACCCTCGATAGCGACAAGGGAAGTCCAAGATACGAAAGAGAAGAGAATTTCAACCCCTTCCATAGGGAGGATTTCAGTGATGAAGAAGAAAGGGTATGAAGCTTTAGAATCTGGTATCAGAAGAGGCCGACAGAGGATGTCCCATATGGAGGACACGCAACTTCAAAATAAAGATGAATCTACCAGAGTTCAATGAAGATATGGATCAAGACCACATTCTAAATTTGCTACAATCTGTCGAGCGAACCTTCAAGTATAAGGACGAGCCAAAGGATAAATTGGTAAAACTAGCAACCATAAAGTTAAAGAAGAGTGTCTCCCTGTGGTTGGAAAACATGCAGAGGCAGAGAAAGAGAGAAGTCGGTGACAAGATCACCAAGTGGGCGAAGATGAGGAAGAAGATGAAGAGAAAGTACTTGCCACCCCACTACCATCAGAATATGTTTTTAAGCCTCCATCATCTGAGCATGAAAAGCATACAATAGCCCGATCTCGGGGATGCCTGAAGCCCGCTATTAGCAACATGGTACAATTGCATCCCTATTGGTCAATTGGAAATGTCCGAACTTTAGCGTTGAAAGTGGAAAGGCAGCAGAAACAAAACAAACAACCACCACTAGCCGGGCAGTCATCTGCAACTAGAGACACCAGCAGGAGCACACCTCAGAGAGTTGAAAAAATTGGTTCAGATAAGAACAGAGTTGCCCAAGTGAGAAGAAGCTCGAGAATATTAATACACCCACAATTCCCGCCCGAAAATGCTTTATATACCAAGGATTTGGGCACACTGCCTCTAGTTGCCCGACAAGCCGAGTCGTGTCTTTTACCGAGTACCATGGAGGAGGCTGGAGGCGAGGAGACAGCCGAGGAACATGGTGAAGTGTACCATCTTCCATTAGATGAAGGAGAGGCGTTCGAGGTTCGCGAGTCTTACAGACCGAGGATACGATGGATTCGCATTGATTTCATCACAATATATTCTATGTCTGTTGCACTGTGAAAGGAAATGTATGCAGTCTCATAATTGACTGAGAGAGCAATAAGAACAGGACCTCTACACAGATAATGGAGAAATTGGCATCATCACTCAAAGGCAGTCCCAGTCATATTCTTTGATGTGGTTGAAGGTGACAAGGCCAACATTGACCGGAGGTGCTTAGTGGAGTTTTCGAATGGCAGCTAGCTGCAGGATTAGCTCTGGTGTGTCGTGGAACCTATAGATGTTTGTCACCTGTTGTTGGGGAGACTGTGGCAGTTTGATAGTAGAAGTCAACACGACGAATTTAAAAACATACTCCTTTACCTCTTTAACAGAGCCCAAGATCACAGGTGTCCTTACCAGCAGAAAATCGGTGGAACCAATTTTGGTGACGACAGAGTATGAAATCACTGAGACACTAGCTCCAGACATTGGACATGATGTTTCAGGATATCACGGTCAATACGTTATCACTAGTGCCACCAACGTTCGAGGAGGGCCAAGCTACCCACTTCGGATCAGGTTGAGCCGACCATGGTTTACTTTCGGAGTATTCAGTAGCATAGACGAGGCACGTAGACTTAGTTTTGTTCATTAGGGGACACAAAGAGAGTGGATTGATGGGGATGTAGGCTCATAAGTGGAGGAAAATCCTCAGTTGCTTTGAGAGGCAGTATAAGTGGTAGTTGAATCCAGGTGCTGCTAGAATTAAAGACGAAGAACCATAAGCTTCGATGAATAAAGTTGAAGCTATCCCAACCCCAGGAGACTGACGCGGGCGACTTAGGGGAGGCCTGGCCTGACTTAGCCGACCACTAGGGTCAGCAATAGAAGGTTCTAAGTCCAACAAGAGGCTGGAACAGCCCCCTCACTCATTCATTGGGCAAGAATTACTCCCCTCTTCCTTTTTTTCTCTCGCCTATATATCTATTATAAATATTGTGTGTTTGTTATCTCAGAGTTTAGTTTTTTGTCTTTCTTATTTTAGAATTCTATCAAGCTTGCCATGGGCGTCTGTTTTCCCTCTAGGGCTATATCCAAAGCTGAGTATGTGCTTCGGCTGCAACTCGTCTGTGGTAGTAATCTTCTCCAAGGGTTCGAGGGGTGCTCCACGGGAATAATTAGCCTTCACAACTTCCCCTCCCTCACCTGCTGCCCCCTTCATCGACACACCAACCTTCCCTGCTTCCCCTATCGTCACCACTTCTATTTCCTCAACCTACTGGTCTGCTTTCCTGCCGTAATCCATCAATCGGCTACCCTGCTTTCGTAGCCCCCCTATCTACCTTCCTATTATCGTAACTCTCTTTTCTTCCCCACAACTGTCGTAGACCCCCTCCAATACCAATTTGTTGTCGTAACTCCGTCAATTTTCCCCATCTTCTGCTGCAACTCCTCCATCTATCGGCCAGCATGTACTCTTCCTACTATAGCCGCAACTCTCCTAATCTTTCCTGCTACGATCAGCCAGAGCCACCTATCCCAACCCCTCATAAGTGTTCACTGGCCGTCCCACCACGTCTTAGTCAAAGATTCGTGCTGTCGTGTTTTCGTTTTTCTTATTTTGAAGAATCGTCATGGTAACCTATTTGTGGTTTGGGGACTCCGGTATCAAGTAGTAGCTGTTATTGTTGTGCGTGGCAGTGGGTGGGACAAAGGCTACATTCCTTATTTAGGAAGAAAACACTACACACATCTCTTCCTGCACTTATGTGGAACACAGTTTGGTTCATTTAAAGGAAAGCAAGCTACCCTGCAGTGAACAGGAGCTGCAGGCACTAGATATAGCTATGCTTTTCATGTTAAGGCATGCTTTCATCCGTACTGAAGTACATTGGCGATCATTAAGTCTCCATCACAGAAAAGCTGTGAATATCAATTCATGCTTTGGATCTATCAAATTTCCTCAGGTAAAATTTGGTCTGGTTGAGCGTGCATGGATTAAATGAAGACAAGATAGAAGGCAAAGAACACCTGCATATAGTATTCAACAATTCATGCCACAAACAAGATTTTTTTTGTCTATTGACATCCAAATCAGTAAAGTTACAAAGCACTCAAGCAGTCCATTAAGTAATCGGTACACTATTGCAAGGTTTTATACAATCAGTAAACATAAGTTAAGATTTATTTATGCCTTGCCTCCATTTTAAGAAAAACAAGAAAAACTATTAGTAGTCAAGAATAGAAGCATGGAAGAAAATATGAAACAGAAATTGCAATTAATTGCAATTATGAAAGAAATTACTAGGTTCTGAATCCAACTTCAATTATTTCAAAAACTCTAATAACTAGTTTTGCCACAAACTTTATAACAACATGAAATGTCAGTCCCACAACCAAAAGAAAGCATGAAACCGACAAAGCCCAAAAAAAAAAAAAAAAAGGAATATTTCTTAACTTCCATGATTCAAGAACCTTAGGAACATTGCCTGAACAGCAATAGATTGTGAACAATAAAGAAGGTTTTAGCACTCAGAGATTAAAGTAAAAGAATTTAAGAAATAAACATCAATAGTCCAAGAAATACTCACCATAGACACCTCAAGTACATCTCATCCTATTTTTCTTCATCCAACAAACAACCAACCACCAATATTACCCATTTCCTTCTATAAATAAAACTTTAGAAGGAAAATAAAATCAGATTCCGTCTCTGAGATGAGTTGGATTGTAAAAGTATTCGAGTTAAAAAAAAATGGACACAGATATTTTTACTGTAAAGAGAACTCCTCAATTGAAATGTTAACCTTCTATGTTTGTGCGAGCGAGCTGTGTTTGTTGATAGATAACTTCTAAAATAGGTTCATTATTTTTCCAAAATATCTGAAAACTGAATAGTTTAAGTGATACCGTCCAAAGGGGGTAAATACTGATTTCAGCAAGAACAGTGGATAAAACTGGGAAAAATAGTGAATAACATGAAGATCAATTTAATGGCTAAACACCACCTAGGCGTCAATCTAGGATACAACTTGGAGGCAATTTTTGGATAGTCCGAAACTTCCCAAGAGAAAACAAACACAAGTCTAAAAACCAAAATTTATCCCTACGCACAAAAAACCCCTATCTATAAGCACTAAGACCCCCCTTATCATAAATTTGCCATCCAAATAATAGAAAACATAAAAACAGAACTAGAAATAAATAAATATAAAAAAAAAAAAAAAAAACTGAACTATGGCATAATATGAAACACTAGTACCAACTCTCCCGCGTCATTTTCCACAGGTTGGAGAATATTTGACTTGGGTCTCCAATTCCGATTAGGAGATGTTGACAACGAGGGAGTCGTTCTAATCGCCAGGATGGTCAAGTTCGGTGATGCAAGCATCCGTTATCATCTTTAGAGCAACCCCATGCTTATAGAGATGGATTTCATGAATTGCATTCAATACCACAACAGGAGTTAAAGCTGAACTTATATGTGTTGAACCTTGAAGAATGCAAGTTAACGCAGCTTGGAAATTCTCAATTGGAAGATCAAACAGCCTTGAAAATATTAGTAAAACCTCATCTTTTGAAAGAGCAGAAAGTATGGGGATCAAAATCGCAACATCCTTCATTCTAGTCTCATACAAATGCTTGACAGCAGTAATTAGAAGATAAATTGCAACACCAGAATAATAAACTTTTTGCGTCCACCAGGTGTATTGAAAGCTTTAGCTCATTTGATGTTGCTCCAACAATGCACAAAAGCATGGGAACATGCTGATGAATATAGTCTGTTTGATAGCCTTTGGAGCTCTTCCGTAAATATCAAAACTATGTTTGAAGAGACTTGGTTTCTTTGAATAAAGTGAAAAAAAGAAAGATGTTTTCTAAAGAGCTTGAGATGAGGACATCGTCACAACATTATGTCAATAAGCAGGGGTGTCCCTTCTGGTTTGACTTTAAGAAGCCACGAATTTAGAAATTTCAATTTTTTGCCCACTAGAGTTGACACATTGAGGCTTTGCTTCTAGAACTTGATGATCGATAATAGATAACATTTTTATGGCAAATCTCTCAATAATTTCTTGGACATTTTGGAGAATATAGAGCCTATTTACCACTGCCGAATAGCTTTCGTTCTAACTTCATCTTTAGCATGAACAACACTATTCAAGAAATCTTCAAGCAAGCTAGACAATTAGATGGACGACTAAAAATTAGACTCCATAAAGCGCCAAGACACTGAGTGGCTCGATCACCATCAGAAACATCTTTCTTAAGGTGATCATAAACACTTGAGTAACAAACATTCTCCAACGATCTCAATGCAGAGTCCGACAAAAATGCAGTTTCTCCAAAAAGTCTACTAAAGGACTTATCTAAAGCTGGAATGAATCAAGAAGGCCCTTTGCAATAGAAAGGGGAAATCCCTTATAATTACTAACAACGAAGCGTGATTTTCATTTGATTTAGATGGCATAATAGCATGTGTGTGGTATAGAACAAGAATTGTGAGTTCTTGCCCCCTTTTGACAATCCCAATCTGAAATAATATGACTTTGCAACAGCAAAACTATATCACCATAAACATCACTCTTCCTACAAAGTGTCAGACACCTGACAACATAACAATTCTTCCTGAATAATTTCTACAAGTACCAGAACCTTATCAGACATTATTGTCCACAAATAAGCGGAAGGATCACGAGAGAATTCCCGCCTATGTTTGCTCATCTAATGCAAACCAAGAATAGGAGTCATCAACATCGTCCATGTATATGAAGGTTTTGGGGTGGTGCTTCGGCTATATCTCACTCCCGATGTGGTGTTTATCTTCCCTATCCCCTTCCACACCCTCCTGACTGCCCTTCGTTCCTGTAACAGCCACAGAACAACCATCATCTCTAATTTCACTGTAGTTTTTCCAATTCCAGACACCTATCCTCATTGGTGCCACCCCGAACTGCCATCTTCCTGCTATCCTGCAGTCCCCAACATCCCTTGTCACTGCCACCATTATTCCCCCTTGCTGCTGATGACCCGAATAGCCGTTCCCGGCTGTTTGCTATTGTTCCAACCATCCAGACCACTTTTCCCAGCAGCCTTGCAAATGTTTTAACCACCACTACTTTCCCCTCCGCAACCTTACCATTGTCCCAACCCCTCCTAGCCACCGTTCCTTCCCTCCCACACGCTGTCGCCTAAAGAACCAGCGCCCTACCCCTTCCCATTTACTATCATCATCCCGGACAACTGTCCCACAATGTTATCCATTGCATGCTTGTTTTCCAGAACCCGAGGAACCGCAAACTTGTTGTTTTCTGCTGGCCAACCATCTCGTCCACCACCCCGCCTCCTTCTAACTCCTACCTAATCACCACCACCAGCCTAACATCCACCATAATTTGAGTTGGATTGCTGAATCAATTATTATTTTTCTTTCAAGTTTGTTAGTTGTAATCGTCTATCGTCTTTCAGTAAAAATATTCACTTTTTCTATTGTGGTTTGGTTTTACTCTGGTATCAGGAAAGCTTGCAAAAAGTGAGATTGGATCAATTGCTAGGTTACCTCCAAAGTGGTAAAAAAAATAATGGGCTCAACGCAGAAAACATCCAATTTAAGCCAAACCTAGTATTTGCTGGAAATCACATGCCATGAATACACATTTTTTTTTCATAAAGTAGTGAGTTTTTCCATTGGAGCACACCAGCATGTTCTCTAGAAATATTTTTCAATGCTCTTTAACTGATTCTAGTTTGGCGTAAGATGAGGCATTGTTTCATGCTCTTTGCTTTCATTTAAAAAAAAGTAATTTTTATACCAAAGACATGGCAACAACCTCCACAACAAGCTTTGATCCGTAGTCAAAACAAAGATACACATTCAAAAGGATTTGCTTATGTTTCAATTTTAAAATTAATTTCAAACTACACATTTTGATCTTTATAATCTCTCACAAATGCATAACTACGATTGCTTAAATTTCTGCTGTTTAGGATATTATTATTGATGTGCTCGTTTTCTTTTATGAACAACAATTTCAAAACAATTGTCTCTCACAAGTACCATACATATTTATTGGCTAGTATGATAAAAAAATGAGGCCCAAATCTGAAACACAATACCATATAGGTTCAATAACGACAGCTTTACTATCCGTAAATGAGATGCAAAAGTCCTTCTTAATTCATCATAATTATTAAAATAGAATGAAAATTTTTCATTGAAGGGATAATTATAAAGCATTCTGTAAGAAGAGAAACCTCGAGAGATACAAATCTAAGATTCAAAAATCTTGGTGTAATATCATCAGCAAACTGTGGATGTCTTTCCTTCCACTCCTCCAAAAGGTAACTGTCGGCCGAACCAAGACAGTAAAAAAAAAGTTAATAATAATAAATAAACAAAAATACGTGGGGGAAAAAATTTAAGTTAGCCTACATGCATGCTCATCATAATTACATGATGAACGCAACATATCACCTTTCTTTCTTGAACAATTGTTTGCACAAGTGTGGACAAAATGATAATTAATTATCATCATCACCATTAGACATAACCCCCAACTATTTGGGGTTGGCTTTAAAAATCCCGATTCTCCAATTGTCCTATTAATTATGGCACAAGGTGCTAAATCTATTTTGCATAATTTGCATCCAAGATATCTTTAGTCTAACCCTTTTTCTTCAAAATACATGTACAATAATCTCATCTACCAAATTTATAGGTTCATATTTTACAATACATTAAACACCAAACTGCCTAAGTCTGTTTTGCACAGTTACATTGAATAGATGCCACTTCCACTATCCCTCTGACATAATTATTTCTCAATTTATATTTCATAATTTTTCCAATAAATCATCTTTAACATTCTCATTATTCTGACATGATTTATCAAGCAAGTAGGGTTATAAATAATTTGAAAAAAACCAAAAAATCGAACAAAGCTGAGCCATAAAAATAAAATTAACATTTTAAAATTTAGGTGTTGAATCATTAGAATGTTTTCACACATTCAAACATTCGACATCAGTGTAAAAATGTTTGTTTCAGGAATACTGTTATAAGGGTTCAAAACTTAAAGTGCATGTGAAGCACAAGGTTAAAGGTGTCTTAGGTTTACATTTAAAGCATAGAGAATTGTTAAAGGTACCTTTGGATGAGATCTTTAAGACCACTATGACTTCCTTTAATGGAATCCATATGCAAAATGCAAGGAACTTTCAGAGAGTTCTTTAAATCATTATCTGGAAAAAGCATAATCATATAAGAACACAATTAACAAATGAAACACTAGGATTGCAATTTTACAATATAATCCTTACCTATGAAAGTGATTATTTCACCAGGATGGCAAATAACAAGTAAACTCCAGTGAAGACTGTCATTTTCATCAAAAACTCTCACTAAAAAGAAAAACCATAGGCAAACAAAATCATAATGCATGCTTAATTAACGCCATACTTGAAGTTAACTGGAATAAATATGTAATCCTTTTCAAATATATTGACTTTGCGTGTCCATTTCCGAACCCGTTGAAATGCTGCCCTCCCATGTGAAATACTTCCTGGATCTTTGTCAAGATCAGCCAGCTTACGAAAGAAGAAACTGTTGAAAAAGTGGAACCTTCTCTTTTCATTAGGCTGAACCTTTTTCTGTAGGTACCTGTAAGAGAACATTATCAAAGAGTAAGGCTAATAAGGCCCATGACATAAAATTCACAAAAGAGTGAATATACAAAAAAATATTCAGACTTGAGAAAAAAGTTCAAATTCAAAATTTATTTTTCCATCATAATGGCTTGCTTTCTTAGCAAAACAATCCAATTTCAAATAATAAATCAAAGAGAAAAGAAATTATAGAACTTTTTCAAAATGTACTGATGATGCCTTGAATAAACTTATTGGATTGATTGCACGAACTGTCCACAATCTTGTCAAAATCATAGGATAAAAGCAAGACTTCACAATTCAATTTAATATTATCATTTAGAACAAATATATCTATTGATGATATACTAGAGACAAAAAAGCACAAAAACCATAAAATTCTTTCTCACAAATAGTATTTTTAAAAGTTTAGAAAAAATAATTTAAATGCTCAATTCAATAAAATTTAGGTTTGAGTTTTAAGCTTAAATTTATGGCTCTAAGTTCATACGGACCTTCTAATTGGTTTGTACCATGTCTGCAGTTGTGTTGCCCAAAACGTGAAGTATGCTTTCTCAAGCATGATATGTATTGAAACCATAAAAGATCATCTTCCAAGAATAAATCTCAATGACACTTCACAATCATAAGCTCAGACAGTCAAAACTCCATTACTAAGAAAATACGGTTCCAGTTGCAGAGAACACAATCCCCTTGTTTACGTTTTTATGAGCAGCAAGACAAGACTTCAAAGATCATCCGTCAATTTTGACAGAGGCCCAAATTCCTTAAATAAGATTTATAAATAGTCAAATATTACAGTAAATGAATTTTTTTTAATATTCCAAACAAATCAAGCATTACTTGAGATTAAATATTAAAAAAACTGTGAGTTAACTGAAATCTACATGGGGCTATTGTGGAGTGAACTTATCATCCATACGTTGGTAATGTTCTCAATGTAAGTTACTTTCTATTAAACAGTAGTCATGTCCAAACTACTTATCAAAAGGCCGTTATCATGCCCATTGTAAGAGAAGTCATTGCTAAGCAGAACATCTGACAGCCCATTCAACAAATGTAGGTTTTTCAGCTAAACCTCTTGTCGCTCACGTTATCCCAATTATTTCATCAGTGCTCTCTTTCAGCACAAAAGAACACAACAAGCTAAATGTCTTAAACTATTCCTGTTCTTGCTCTTATCCATAAATACTCATAATTGATCATATCATACACAGCGATGAAAATTTAACCAAATATAGAAAGGGAAATGACTTATCCTCCTTTTTTGTAATAAAAGATCTAACACTCAAACTGTTGTGAGGGAGTTGAGCGTTGTCCACCTTCAGGAAATGACAGACTCATCACATGCATATCAAGACGTGTTAAATAATGTTTAAAACCTTAATTCATGCAATGTTGTTAATAATTGATGACAATGTTGGTAGGTGCAGAGAGCTGCATTTTATTATTGCTGGGACGCTAACCAATGGCAGTTGTGAGCAAGAAAACCTTTTGGGCCTTTGCCTAAGTGAAAGGGTCATCGCTGTAAGTTGAACGAATTCTTGAACAATATAAAAAGCTGACAACAAAAGTAAAAGAACAAAAACTTTGGTTATCCAGTAAACATCTCTACTTCAGTTTCTCTGCTTTTCCTTATTCTCAATTATTAATCTTCATATACTACAACAATGATATACTTTCTTTTTGCTCCTTGAACTCACAATACAACACAAAGTTTACAGCAACTCTAGATCTCTGCTAGGACGCATCAGGAAAGTGGTGTCCTGAACTGGAGGAACCTATTTAAAAGGTGGAATGGTTTTGGCTAAACGGATGTGTGACGACTAATGCCTTGTTGAATAATAATAATAATAAAAATCGCCTCCAACACGCAGTCTTTTTTTAATTGATTGTGAAAATTCTCCACCACATCCACTTCTGTGTTGTTAAATTGATTAGTCAGATTCAGATTCAGTTATAACAAGGTGTATCCATTAAAATGCAGCGTGAGCAGGAACAATAAACTGATACGCCCCCTCCTGCAGACAAGCAGGTCAAGGGAAGACCGGTCTGGACTGGCCAGACCCAGCCGGCCCGGCCATGCCAGTCGGTCCAGCCAAGAGGGGGCAGAAGCCCTAGGAGCTGCTGAGGACAATTACAGCTCTCACACAGTTGTTAATCAAGGGAGCTTGATTGGATCTTGGAGTATTTATTACAGCTCATTAGCTAAGGTTTGCTTTATATTTTGATTGGCTGAAGTTATTCTTTTGACTGTGCGTTCTTAGCAGCGTCTAGGGTTTGCGGAGAGACAATCTACCTCTCAATTTATAATTCATCTCGTGTATCTTGTTTGTTTGCTTTAATAGCCCTATCTTAGGTTTTCCCTCATATCTATAGCAAATTGCTCACTAGTTTTGGCTTTTGGCATTGTATCAAACTAGTATCAAAACAAGATCGTGGAGAGATGAAAACAAAGAAAGTGGGTGCATAGGAATAGAGATCAAAAGGAGAAGTAGGGCAAACCAAATTTGGGATGAAAGAAATGTTCTTCACCAAAGAAGGAATGTTTTCTCTATGGATGATAGGTTTTCTTCAATCGAAAACCGAATTGGGAGCTTTGAGGAAATGATAAGGTTTATTGAACTGCAACCCAAGACCCCACCAGCGACTCAATTTCTAAATCCTAATCAAGAGTCGACCAGAGGATCCTTGGCCAAATCAAAAAAGAAGGAGATCGAACGAGAATAGCATAAGAAGGAAAGAATCCATCATTGAGAACTTACACCGAGGACTCTGACAGGGTGTAGATTAGAGATTTCTGATGGAGGGGGTGGGGCCAAAATTTAGAGGGGATATGCAAAGGGTCTGGAGGAGCACGAAGAAGGAAGGAGAGATACCGGAATAGGATATGACTATGATCGAAAGAGAAAATTTCACCCTAGATACATGGGTGGAATACCAACACGAGAGAAAGTTGAGATGATGATACAAGAGTTAGAAAGTTGAAGATGTCGATCTTCGAGGGGGAAAACACATATGGGTGGGTGCATCAGGTAGAGTGATTCTTCGCGGTGAATGGCCTAAATGGGGAGGAGAAGCTCGCGGCGGTAGGGTTATATTTGGAGAGAAAAGCCCTAAAATAGTTTCAGCGGAGGGAGACGAGATACCTAATCCGTTCATTGGAGGAATATAAAAATTGCTCGTTGAAACATTTCCAAGCCATTCGGTAAAGAGACCTACACGAATAATTATATGCCTCGAATCAGGAGGGAACTGTCATAAAGTATAAGGAGAGATTCGAGCTATTGTCAAGACGATTGAAGGGAATTTATGAATCAGGACTGAGAGGAGCTTCATTAAGGGCCTAAAGCCCGACATACGGGTAGTTTCTCCTACCATTGAGACTGCAGGTATTGAGGAAGAAGATGGAGCTTGCCCAAATTGTGGAAGACAAGAAATAGATGAGAATACAAGCAAAATCGACACTATTGAAGAATTCCACAAGAGTACCATAATGACTATTGAAGAATACACTGCATTCACTATGTATTTCACCTGCGACCTTATCAAGCCCTGAGGATTTATTTGAAGCTGAGACCATATCGATAGAATACATTGACCAGGATGGGTAAGAAACTTTTTCCACGCTATTTTGGCCCCTATGAGATTAGGACGCATATTAGAGCAGTGGCCTACCGTTTGAGGTTACCACAACCATCATCATTGCATCTAATCTTTCATGTATCAAAGCTGAGGTGTGCTATCGAAAATTATACACCATTGTCATCACTACCTCCGATGCTAATAGAGGGCATGGAGGTAATTATGAAACCTCTAGAGATCGAAGGAGTGCATTGAGGACCGGCTGGAGCAAAGGATGTCCTAATTAAGTGCAAAAATCCATCAAAGTATGAAAAAATATGAGAGCCTTACAAAGTGGTCCAAAAGTAATTTTCATAATTCCACCATGAGGAAAATGTGCTTCTTTGGGAGGGGAGTAATGATACGCTTGTTTTCACAGACGAGCCGATCTAGAGAAGAATAGTTTGGACCGGCCAGACCCAACCTAGCCAAGTCAGCCGACCCAGCATAGAGGGGCGGAAGCCCTACAAGCAGAAGAGGATGATTCTAGTTTCCATGTGGGGCTCCCGTAACCATTAATCTTGTATAAGAGAAGGGGAATTAAGGTGGTTTTTGGGTGGGGAAGTTTGAATGGATCTTGAGGAGTATTTATTAGGGCAAATTAACTAGGGTTTGCTTTATATTTAGATTGGTTGCAGTTATTCTTCTATCTTTGTGTTCCTAGAACCGTCTAGGTTTGTGGAGAGACGATCTACATCTCGAATTGTAAATCATTCATGTATCTTATTTGTTTGCTTTAGTATTAATCAAATTAGCTCTATTTTGGGTTTTTTTCACATATCTATTGTAAGTTTCTCGCTGATTTTGGCTTCTGTTCGTATCAGAAACCCTGCTACTTTGGACAAATGAAAGCAGATTTTAATAACTAAATGTGACAAAAGAAAATTGCGTATCAATTTTAGGGTACTTGTTTCAGCCTTGGGTTGGATGTACATCGGGGGTTGTATTGATATTAGTCTTGTAATCAGCCTAGTATTGGTAAAAATAATTCAATCCTTACTCCGTGGCCAACTTATTTACTAATAAGATAAATTTAAATCTTTTAGCCATTCAACAACAGATCCATATGCTCCAAAGTATTTCAAATGGGAGGAGAAAATTACTCCCACCAGCCCTCCCAAACTCTAGCCACAAAATAAGACAACCAAAAGCGTAAATAGCAGCAAAAACATTAGGATACTGGGCAAAATCAATCACCTCACTTCCAATTCACGTGATAGACACACCTCACTTCCATATTCTGCATATGCTACAGGTGTAAGAAATTAACCTGACATGACAACTTGACAAAAACCCTGAAAAATCTAAAGTTAAGATTGGCCCAAATATATTTTGGGCCAGGATCGAATCTCAAAAAATAATGCAGGTAAGTTTTCAGGTCAAAATTCGATGCACAACATGCAGATCGATGAAGCAACAGAAGTTCGATCTAAAGCATTGAAACAGTTGTAGATGGTTTAGATCTTGTATTCTTCCCTATTTAAACCTGTTTTGAGAATTCAGTCTCAAACACACAAAAGATTTGCTCTCATAATTGCAAACGGCAAACCACAAACCGCAAGGCCTAAGTAACAAGGGTTACACTCTTCTTGGTTCCTAGTTCTCACTTCTAATCTTCTCAAAAGTTCTCATCTTATATACTTTGTTGTTCACTTGTTTGTCTCTTCTCCTCTTCACCACCCACAGTTGCGAGCTGTAAGCGGCAACCCGTTAGGTTTCAAGGTTTTGTTCATTTTTCCTCCCTGTAGATCGCCTTTTCTCTCCTCGTAAGCAAGCCACAACTTTCAAGGAATGCCACAAGTATATCTTTTACCCATATTGCCAAGCCAAATGCTTTAAGATTTTGAATTTGCAGCAATTTGTTTAGATTAGCCCAAAAAAAAAAAAGTATGGTTCTAACAAAATTTGATATTTTTATCAACCTCCGAAATCTTTTGATGCAAACTTTTTTGTCCCCAAAGCTCCTCTACATGCTCTTGGATTTGAAAATGTTCAGCGATAGTTAAGACATTTATTTGGAAAAAAAATATATATTCATTGTTGATACTTCATCTATAGCACACTTTAAATGCGGTAAGACATTTCAAAAAGTGGTTTTTTTTCCATTTTGTAAGTTTTGATTTAAGTTTGTTTTTCAGTTTTAGCCACGAACAATTAGAGGAGAGCCAGCTTCTAAAGACATGGCATGATTTTATTTATTCTTTTAATATGCATATCATTTACCAATCACTCATTGTAATTTTATTATTTAGATATAGGATTCTAATACATTTACTGATACTGTAAATGCCAAAGAGAACATAATTTATTGATGTAGATTTTTAAGGGAATGGAACTAAAGAAATAGATGAAGGGTTAAGTGATAGAAATATCTAAAGGAAGAGAAGAATGACTTTGTTTCTATGGGGACAATTTGAGATATTGTCACTTGGAAAACATGAAAAATAAAGATGTAAATATACAAAGTGTGCCCTATCTATATAGGCACATCAATTTCGGCACAAATAATTTGATACAACACCTACAAACTTGCGAGAAAGGAGGTACATGTGACATAGTGCAACTTATGCTACAAAATAATTCTGATTCATCTAGTTTTGTGTCATAGTCTAACTCTGACCACCAAAGGTTTCATGATTTATTTACAACATGCACTATTATGCATGCTTTACCTTTTTAATGTGTTAAGGAACCTAGTCTTAAAGCACTTTGTTTTATTTGCGTCAAGATTTACAGCTAAAAACACAATTCAAAATGACAGCAAAAATATGTTTACTAGGGAAAGGGGCAAATCCAAGCAATGTTCACTCAAACAACCAGTCGAGTTTGCTCAGCATCTCATTTGTGAACTTCTATAAATACTGAATAAATCATTTATTTGACTGGAGAATTCATGATAAAGCTTGGAAATTTAAAAAAAAAAAAATCTTAAACATAGGTTTTATGTCACCTCTACATGTGGTCTTGCTTTATTTGAAGTGATGCAGATTTTTTAGCTGAATGGAGAATTGATAAGAAGAATTTTAGTATTACTTTAAATAATGATTCAGATTATAAAATATCTATTGAATACTTGAGACATCATTTGAACTTAAGAGGCTGTCTTCTTTATAACTGGGAATTCTTTCACATTTTACACACATATTGTAAATTCGATTGTTCATTAAGGTTTAAAGTAGATAGATTGTTAATGTTGAAAGGTTTGTGAAACTATTAACTATGTGAAAGGTTCCTAAGCCAAAAAGCAAAGCTTTTTTGGAATAAAACAGTTACATTGATGAAAAAAAGGATCGAGATAATCAAACTCAACTTTTATTATGCATGATGGTGCTATCTATTGTGGGCACTTTTTTGCATTTAGAGTCAGGCGGCTTGAATTACAAGAAATTTTCATCAAACAATGAGTGGGACAAAACAATATATATATATTCAACTTGATAGCTCCTGTTTATAAGTTCAAACAAGATTTTTTTGGCATAAAGTATCCCAGAGAAAGCCATTATTTTTCTAGTGTCTCTGTAGCTAATACAACATTAAAGCATGAAGGTTAAATGTTCATGATCACATGAAAAGGATTGCAACAAATATGCATTCAAAGTCCAAAAAATATTAGTGTGATTTATGTAATGATACTGGCAATAGTTGTTATTCTTGAAAGATAATGAGTTTAACTTTATTAAGTAGTGTAACAAGAAAGCATTATACGGTGATTATATAAGAGAAAATCCAGATGTGAGAAAAAAATATTCTCTTTATTTAGAAATTATTCACAATCAAACGTAAAAGTTTCATCATCATGAACATCAAAGAAAACTGAAAGCCCAGAACAACATAGACTCAAAGGGTATCTCAAATTCAAAAATTATCAAATCTCAATTTTGTTGGATCATTTTTTTACAAGTTAATTAGATTTTATTTGTTTCAATGATCTGATGTTCATCAAACTTCATCTTTTTTTTAGTTAAATGTTTTTATTCTTTCAATGGAGAAAATAGAATGCCAATAAATACTGCGCTTAAATTCTAACTTATGTGAGGCCGAGATTGATAGAAAGATGAGTTAGATGTATGCATAATTGGAGAGGCAATCAATACATGTCTCGTGCGTCAGCAACGGCTAGTGACATTTTCTGCAAACTAATTTTGATTTTATTTCAAAAAATGCAATTTATAATAGTGAAAGAATTCTAAAGCAATATTGAATTGAGCTAAAATACAACATTATTGAGGCCTTATGTGTATTAAAAATTTGATTTTATGGGGATCAACGTATGAAGCATATGTTTAAATGATTTATTATTATTAAGTTAAATTATTTTCATATGAAATATTCACATGTTTCTAATTTACTTACTTTGAACTAATTTGTTTTTGTATAGTTAATGGATTCTAAGCTTGAGAGCACAAGAAATGTTATGCAGAATACTGTCAATCAAAATTAGATGGTGATAGTTCGCCACCTGCTCCCAATGAAAAATAGCGACCCACTGTTGTTGTTGGACTGAACCTGTCCTAGTTTTATCCTTGTTGAGGAGTCGGCTAGTCCTCGTGGGCCACTCGTTGTTATCATATTATTAGATATTTGATTTCTTACGAGTCTAGAATTAGTTTTTTGTGTTTTGTATCGAAACAGCCATCGGCGTCTCTTCTTTCCTTTGAGGGTTGTATCCTAGGATTCTAGGTGGCGCTATGGTTGTATCTTGGTCTCCAAGTGGCGATTATCTTCCCTATCCCCTTCCACGTCCTTCTGACATCGCTCACAGCCGCCCCTTCCTTGCTGCAACTACCTGAAACAGCTGTCCTGGATGTTTCTTCATGAAGTTTTTTATCTTCTAGCCGCAGCCAGTAGCTGTTCTTGTTGCCGCCATCTAGGACAGCAACTTGTTGTCCCTGCCTTTTCCTCCCTTTCTAGCAATCACACCTCCCCTTCCAACACACAGACACCTCCAAAACCTGCGCCTGACACCTGCCCACTTGCTTCCATCTACCAAAATATGCGCCATACCCCTTTCCACTTGCTGTCATTATCTAGACCCTCCACTATCACATATAGGAACAAATTACACTACTTCAAAATACAAGGATAGCACTGTATTTAAATACATAAAATTCCATCATCTATATTCCACCTATCATCTACAAAGTATCATAGGAGATGGATAAACTCCGTATGGCTAAAAAATTAATTTTTCATCTTCTTTTACCTTCCCTCATTGCCTCCCTTCAGTTTCCTTTGATATTATCTTTAAATCCTATAGCTCTCACCCTTCTCAAATTTCTGCAATATTCTTATTTATCGCACTCAATTTTCTTAAAAACAAGGCATTTATTTTTCTTTCATTCCCTAGAAACAAATGGCATCCACTAACACAACCCTTAAGCATTTACTTAAAACACATACATCCCGTTACTTTTTTACAAAATAAAAACACCTCTCAAGGAATCTAGGTCTACAGCTACCTAACTACCACCAAATTTTCTGAGAACTCCAGAAAGCAAGAGAGAACATGTCCATCAAATTCTCTCCCATACGGCTCAACACTGGAACAAAATTCAATATGCAAATCGGACAAAGACCATGGCTGAACACTCTCTGTATCCTGCTAATAAGAAGTGAATGGCGGTCAGTTACTAAAAGTTCTACATTTGCATATCTAAGTGATCTATAATTTCGAGCTTATCAAGTTCATTCATGAGGCATTTCACTTTTCAGTAGTATCTTATATCTTGCTTAAAAAGCCTTAAAAGGTGAAAAAACTGATGAGCATTCACATATAACATAGCCTTTCATAGAAACATACAAGAAATTGCATTTTTAAAAATGTTAGAAAAGCTTGATTAACTTTCCAATTAGATAGCAAGGCCAATCATCATATCTGCAAATCAAATCAAATAGAAGTAATAAATGCCCCATTTCCTTTTTCTTTATCACAAAAAAATAGAATAAAGTCAAAACTACTTATTCATATATTCTATAATTCAACATCCTCAATAAAAAGGTGTTGATATGACTTATATTCAGGTCATTAAACATACGAACAGAAGGAGGATTGACTAAATATTTTCTTATTCCAGTTGGGTTACATCAAGGATCAACTTTAAGCCCATATCTTTTTGCTTTAGTTATAGATGCTCTTATTGGACATTTACAGAAGGATATACCTTGGTGTACACTTCACGAAGAACATTGAATTATGGTGGTCTATATTGGAGTCCAAAGGCTTTCGTTTGAGTAGACCTAAAACAGAATACATTGAAAGTAATTTTACTAGTAGTAGCTCTAGTGGCAGAGTTGTAACTATGGGTGATCAAATCATTAAAAGATGTGAGTGTTTTAGATATCTCGGGTCTATTGTTCAAAATAATGGTAATATAGACGGGAATGTTATTAGTAGAATTCAGGCCGGTTGGTTTAAGTGGAGGAATGCGTCAAGCCTATTGTGTGATAGAAAAGTACTTAGACTAAAAGGAAACATTTATAAGATGGTGGTGAGATCTACAATGCTTTATCGTGCAAAATGTTGGTCTTTAACAGAGAAGCATAAAACAAAGTTAAATATTGTTGAGATAAGAAAGCTTAGGTGAACGAGTGGCTTGACACTTAGAGATAAAATGAGAAACAAAATCCGTGAAAGGATTACTGTAGCTCCAGCGGCAAAAAAGATTAGGGAGAATTGTCTTAAATGGTTTAATCACATTAGACGTCGACCATCTGATGATTTGATTAGGAGAGTAGATGTTTTAGATTTGACTTATGTTAAGAAAGGCAGAGATAAACCTAAAAAGACTAGGGCATATTGTATAAAAAAAATAATCTTAATTTATTAGAATTAAATGAAAATATGCCACTCAATAGAACACAATCGAGAAAAAAGGTTCATGCAGTTGACCCCACTTAGTGGGATAAAGGCTTGCTACCATTGAACATCGTCAATAAAAAAATAAACCAGCATAAATTCATTCACAACTCTTTATTATACTAAAATTGGTACTAGCAAAAAAAAAAAAAGAAGATAATTACCATAAGAAGAACATAACAAAATCTTAAGGAAAAAAAAGTTATATTCACACATAAAAAATACTCACTTGATATAGAAGTCAATTATCGTGTCATTAATAAATGTATCCGGCTTTAATAGCTCAATGTCTCTTTTACTTATGGAAACAGCATCAGGATCTCCCTTGGGGTATATTACATCTGTAAATGACTCCATGATTCTGAAACATTCACAGTTGATCAGAAACAACTGTCAAGGCAAAATTAAATGCACTACAGCACTGGCACAATATACTGCATCCCCAAAAAAGCACAGCAAAAAGAATATAAAAGAACATGCGGCGGATGTGCGGACATGTTGAAAAAAACCAAAAGCAGTGCCAAAAATGGTTTAAAGCAAGCCACCATGCCAAAAACATTAAAACAAAATGGAAAATTTACATACATACTATGCAATTCTTATGTATTTACATATTTAAACGAAAAGTTTTATATTACTCTTTAACACTTTGGAATCATAATAATATAAGAAACTGTGTATTTCACTTTTAAAAAGTTGACAATGGCAATATTTCTTGTGAGATGTTAAATTTTTTTAAGTGTTATGCATGTAAATATAAAAATTTACATGTTAGATATGTAAACACATTAGAATTGTCTGGTATATATGTAAATGCCCAAACTGAAAATGTCACCAAAGGATAGATTCAGGAATGCTGAAGTAATTTATGATTATGTATGACAAAATCTTAAAACATGTGAAAAAAAGAGAATGTTAACATGATAGTAGGGATGGAGAATAATAGACATATGTATGTATGCATGAATGCATGATGAATGTATGCATGTATGTGTGTGTCAGAGAGAGTGACACGGGGCTTCCTAGGAGGCTGAACGGCATATATATAAAATGACTTGAAAACTGTTCAATAAATGCTTTATGCAAAATAAGCAGATACAAAAGCTAAAAAGTTTAGCATAAATAAACGTAACACTTGAACAATAGCAAATATGGTGTCAATAATTTCATACTCGCTAAAATACCGCTTTGAAAAAGACTCTTGAGTCCTGAGCATGTCATCCTCCAAGGCATAATTACTGCTGCAAAAAAATATATATATATATAATTTAATCTCTACTTTTCAGTGATTCAAGATTGCACATCAAGAAAATTCAACGCAAATAGCAATGTTAAAGAAAAATAAATTGCTCAAGCAAACTCAACGGGACACAAAAGAAAATCTATTCTAGTGCACTTTACATATTAAAAAAAAAGTTGATATCAGGAGAAAACTAATAAAACAAAGGGTTCCTTCTGCATGTATTAAGATAATGTGCATTTCAACATTGAATTTTAAATTTATTGTCATAAATCTTAAGTATAAGACCATAAATCATTATTAAAAATTGAATTATATCATTTTTCATCCAAGGTAAAAAACATGTGTTTAAAATCAATAGCTTGTGTCGTGGAATATTTGCATGTTTGGTGCATTATTTGGTTGCATCTAAATATGCATAGAATGTAAGATCAACTTTAAAATTTTCTTAGCATGCCCTCCAACAGATTGTTATCAAAGCTTGCAAATATGGTAAAATGTGTGCCAAATGTAAGACATATCACCAGGGCCGGTTAACAAAATAACAAAAAAAAAAAAAAGAAAACGCAATTTAGATATGCAATAATTATCATATATTTTATGGCATGCATGTTTACAGAATTTTTAGGGATAACAAAGATGAACATTTTCAATGGTTATTACTTGTTTCTAGAATATTGAAATTGTTTAAAAAAAATTAACAGAACAAATTAAGCATTTTAGACAACCACATCTACTAAAACAAAATCAGCATAAGTTGATATGAACAATAAACATAAAGAAAAATTAATTTAATTAACTAATTTCATATATTTAAAAATTTCATAGTAAAGTGTTATTTTCTAAAAAAATACTTCATTACAGAAAACAATTTCTTTATAAACTTTGGGAAAGAAATAATTGTTAAATAAGCTACAATTCTCTCATGAAAATAAGGCTTACCAGAAATTTTTAAGCCTTAAAAATGTATTACAAGTATCCTACTAATAATGTACAACACCTTAAATAAATGTCTCTGATGACAATCTGATACCGGAGGAGAATGCCAAAACCACAAAAGAACAACTTTTATTAATAAGGAAATAGGGTTACAACACAGATAAACCAAAATTAAAATCACCATAACATAAAACAACACAACAAACACCTCGAGAGTGCATATCCCAAGGGCGTTGGAGTTTGCTAGCTGGGTCTGGATGACTAGCAGAGATGTCGGTAGTGAAGGCGAGGCGAGAAAATAGTAGGAACAACTAGAGGGTTGGCTGTCCTGTGCAAATACAGTAAGAACTTGGGGCAGAAACGGCAGGAACATTAAAGGTTAGCTGTCCTGGAGCAGAGGCAGCAAGGATGGGTGGTTCAACAACAATGTAGCAAAGGTGCGGGACTATCACCACCGGGGAGAGGGATACAGCTGGAACACCACCCTACCCGTCGGATATAGCCCTCGAGGGGGAAGAAGACTCCACACAGAAAATCTGAAATCGAACACAGCAAAAGACTCCCTCTAAACTAAGAAAACAATTATATAAATAGACCAGCTAGGGGGTAACAAGAAAGTAAAGACGATGAGAAAGGAGGAGAAAGGACAGGCGACAATGTCGCCTCTCCCCCAAATCTGCTCGCTCCGGCCAGGAGATGAGAAAGGAAAGACCGCCCGGGTCGTATGTAGCCGCTTGATACTGTGGAAGCTTGGACCAGGTCCCCTGGACCAGTCCCCCATGCCAACTGGTTCCTTCCTCTGTGAGGGAAAATCTCGCACCCGCGTCTATAGTGGGAAGAAGGAAAGCCCCGCGTCACAATCTAATATATCTCATCATAAACCTAACAAATAAACACCAACAGAAAAACCTAATCCGGTTTAAGCGATCTTAAGGAGTTAAAATCCATAAACCTGGTTCCAAAAGAGAGATGCAAATTTAGAATATTATTTTAAAGACAATCATTGCACTTCTAGCTTACAATTTAAATCTAAGCTTGAAAGTACAGAAAAATATGCACAAGGATCAGCACCAGAACCTATTAATGTATCTTAACCATAAATTAAACAGAAGTTAAACTTGAAATTGAAACTTAAAATAAGATCACATCTAAATCTTAAGCTGAACTAGAATGTAGATCCAGACTTTAAAATTAAACAATAAAACATATCATATATGCTAAAGTAGTTAAATCATACATATATTAAAATAGTAAGATTCCTAAGAAATTATCTATTGATACCATCGGCATGACGAATAACTAAACTAACATTGAATTTTTTATTTTTTTTTAATTATTGCTAGTTTTAACTACAAATTGCATTAAAAAAAAAATAACTCAATACAGAAAGTCA
The DNA here is from genome assembly GCA_022702705.1 of Papilionanthe hookeriana x Papilionanthe teres. Taxonomy (NCBI): domain Eukaryota; kingdom Viridiplantae; phylum Streptophyta; class Magnoliopsida; order Asparagales; family Orchidaceae; genus Papilionanthe; species Papilionanthe hookeriana x Papilionanthe teres. The sequence continues at coordinate 151,472,991 of CM040422.1, read as the reverse complement.
AACTACACCACAATAACCGTGAATTTATCTAGGATAAGCCTATTTCCAGGAAACCTGAAACTCACTCATCTTTGTTGATCTTAAAAATAGAAAATTCATTAGATTTAGTCATTAAATCATTTGGATTACATGAATTTAAATAAATTGTTCATTCACTTGATTTTTATTGATTTAAAAAAAGCTTACGATAAGGTTCCTAGAGATGTTCTTTGAAGAGTCCTTGAGAAGAAAGGTGTTGATATGACTTATATTCAAGTCATTAAAGATATGTATGCTAGAGCTGTTACATGTGTTCGAACTGGAGGATTGACCAAATATTTTACTATTTCTGTTGGTTTACATCAAGGATCGGCTTTAAGCCCATATCTTTTTGCTTTATTGATGAATGGTCTTACTGGGCATTTACAAGAGGATGTACCTTGGTGTATGCTTTTTGCTGATGATATCCTCCTTGTGGATAAGACAAGAGGAAAAGTTCAGGAAAAACTTGAAATATGGAGGTCTACATTGGAGTCTAAAGGTCTTCGTTTGAGTAGAACTAAAACTGAATACATGGAATATAATTTTAGTAATAGTAGGTCTAGTGACAGAAGTGTAACTTTGGGTGATCAAATTATTAAAAGGTGTGAACGATTTAGATATCTCGGGTCCATTGTTCAAAGCGATGGTGATATAGATGGGGATGTTAATAGTAGAATTCAGGTTGGTTGGTTGAAGTGGAGGAATGTGTTCGGCCTTTTGTGTGATAGAAAAGTACCGCTAAGACTGAAAGAAAAATTTTATAAGATGGTGGTGAGACCTTCAATGCTCTATGGTGCTGAATGTTGGCCTTTAAAAGAGAAGCATAATGTTAAGTTAAGTGTTGCCGAGATGAGAATGATTAGATGGATGAGCGGCTTTACACTTAGAGACAAAATGCGAAATGAATATATTCGTAATAGGGTTGGTGTTGCACCAGTGACGGATAAAATTAGAGAGAGTCGCCTTAGATGGTTTGGTCACATTAAACGTCGACCACCTGATGATCCGATTAGGAGAGTAGATATTTTAAATACAACTTATGTTAAGAAAGGCAGAGGTAGACCTAGGAAAACTTGGCTTATTGCATAAAAAATGATCTTAATTTATTAGAATTAAACGAAAATTTGACACTAAACAGGACGCAATGGAGAAAAAGGATTCATGTAGCCGACCCCACTTAGTGGGATTAAGGTTTTGTTATTGTTGTTGTTGTTGTTCATTCACTTGATATGTACTTTTTATTTCAATCAAACTTATTTATCAGGTTTTGCACCGATAAAGAAACCTTAATAGAATCTAATAAAGTAAATATGCTATTGAAAAAAATTCATTACATCTAACATAGTTCTCATATCTATAAGCACCCAAATAGTTGGGCTAGGAACTTCTATAATTTGATTATCGGATCATCTGAACTCTGCTTTCAGAAAATTTTTAGTTGAGAAAATGTGATTTCACAGGATAAACTCAATGATATAAAAAACGCTTAGATCTGAGTACAAATAAACCTAAATCAAGCCTCAAAAGTATAATTGAAAACTTCCCGAGACTGTTTGGGGGTCATTCAGCTCCAAATTTTGCATGCTTATGATTGAAAGGAGCATGGATCTAATATCAAGTTCATTGAAATGCTAAGACGTCCAAAAGTTCCAAAGTGATCATGGCAAACATTTCTAAATTGTCCAATTGAGTGTCCAAAATTCGTGTAAAAATAAATGTAAGTTCCTAGCTTGAAATCTATAAATAGACCCTATTACTACACATGATAGAAATTTAGGAGAGAAATTTCCCTAAATTTCGAATTTGAAGAAAATTATAGTGCTCTACCCGTCATTCCCCAATGCTAGCTGTAACCCAACAATGACACCTACCGCCGACGAGTTATGCATGTAATCAGATGTCAGTAGTCAACCAACATCAATACCAGTCGTCAACTGAAATCGATACCTAATCACTCCATCAATCAAGAAAGCCACCAAGCTAACCACCCAATATCACCCGGCATCCAATATTGCTCATCAATTGTTACCCAACATTTTGCTGAAGACGTTTTTCAACAACCAAAGTTGCTTTCCTAGTCATGAAGCCACCCCTCCTTTTTAAGGAAAGTAACAAAGCCAAGCACCAAACATTCCCCGCTTTTGCCACCCCCATCGACCATCGCTGCCAAAGACCAATGTTCAACATTCTTTTTAATAATCATTCTATCATCACTCCCGTCAAGATAATGACTAAACCAATCATTGTCACTCAACTTTTGGCATTTCTCATCAATTGTGCCCAACGTATGCCAATGAGCAATGCCCAACATCCACCAAAAACAACATTTAGTGCCCATCTTATTAGGCACTCAATCTCACCTCCAAGCAGGAAAGTGACCAAACCGACTATCAACCCACCGTAACTTGATTACAAATGTTCGTCCTCAATCATCATGATTTGATGCTCGCCAACATTTGTTAGTCACTAACATTCTTTATCATAATAACTCGATCTCCCATTCTAATATAAGTATGTAATCAACTACCAATTGTCACCCACATCCCATTATTTCTCATCAAGTATCATCCAAAGTCTGCCAAGAACTAATGTCCATCAACCAACAACATCTAATACCCATCCTTCAATCCACCATCACTTGATGAAAACACTGACACCTCAATACTCCTCCCAATGCCAACACAGCTGACGATTTTCCATGATTCATGTCTATGATATTGTATTAATACTTTCTCTATCTATGGTGAAGGGCATCATTTATAAGAGTCGTATCATACAAGTGAAATTACTTTAATTGAGCAAGTATACATGACTTTCCGCTTACTACATTTTTAACATAAGAAAATCATATCAAATGCATTATGCTCAACTTATACGTGCGCATAAAATTTTCATGTAAAGCTAAAGACAATAAACTTACTATCTATCATAATGAAATTCCAGCATAGAAAAATAAAATTTCTTAACTTTCTCTGTGCAGCAGTAATTAGTCAGAGTAAAATTGTTATCAAGCTGAATAGATATTTTATCATTAAAAACTAAATTGTATATCTGCTACAAAGTTAAAAACATTTTTACATTAATCAAGTATGCATCTTATAATATAGAATATTTATTATTAACATGCATGTTATATGTATATATACGTGTGCATTTGAATATATATATATATATATATATATATATATATATATATATATATATATATATAGGGAATTCAAAAAGTCTATGAAATTATTGCCCATCTAAATATAGAAATTTTAAAAAATTTGATATGTTTAAGTTTTAATGAATCCAAACAAAATCTATATCATGAACCATAAACCAAGCCTTAAAGTGTTTTCCTTATCAATCTCCACCTTCTCTTTTCACATTCACTGCATCATTTGTACATTTTCCAAATGTACAATTGTACATATTCATTATATCAATGAAGCAACTATAAATAATGAAATTTTTGCAAAATCAAAGCTACTTGGGGAAATGGAAAGGCTCGATTCATGGAAAATTTTATAGAAAACTCAAATCAATTTTAAATAAAAGAATGTCAATTCACAATGAGTCAGAGTAGAATTGTTTTCAAACTGAGGAGAGTCGATGAGGTCACTACTAATAAATCTATGGTTTCTATTATCGTGGCTACTACGGCAAGCAGTTTCATGTGGCGTATTCTAGTAGGAATATAACTATCACCAATTCCTTTTTCCTGCCTTAAGTTTAGTTTCATGGCTCCTCTGATGGCGCTTATATGGCTCTCTTGCAATTTCTTCCAACACAATGGCAACCATTTTCTTCTTGCAACTCATTTGTTTTCTATTTAAGCTCATAGCCATGAGAGTATTTAGAGAACGGCTCATAAACTCCTGGTTGGCTTAATATGATAGCATTTCAAGACCTAATTTGAAAATTGAAATGCTGAGAGAGGCAATTTCGATGTTTGCTTATTTGTAACAACTTCCCCTTTCCCTCTTAGCTTTGTTTTCCACTGTTTGAAACTCATAATGGGTATTGTAAAATTTACCATCGTTCGAATTTTTAGCTTTCACATATGATTAAAGCTATGTGCACGTCTTTTTGTGATTCCTAATTTATGTCATATGTTTCTGGTAAATAAAAACAAAAACATTGGATTGAAATCATTTTTTTCCCATAAAAAATAATAAATAGTTATTTAGGATTAATTACTCGTACTATGATAACTATGTTAAAAAAATATTAGAACTGGAAACCCTAAGACATCAAACATCCTCGTCTTATTTACTTTTGCCTTATCGACTCAATTTTAATTATACAACACATTAGCTTTTCCTCTTCAATTAAACAATGACAATGATCACCAATACATAAGGCACATAAGAAAATCAAATATGACGAGGAAGTGAAAATCAGTATGATTAAATACGCACAACATATTAAGATCAATAAAGACAAAAATGATGATAATTATTCATTATAAGATCAACGCAAACAAAGATGATAATTATTATGATGAAGTTGACCGTGCATTAGCATCTACTTAACATAGCTTCAATACATAAGTGTCCTCGTTATGCTAAGAAATAGCACATAAACAATAGCAACCACAATCATGCCAAATGCTATTGGACCACCTGTAAAACAGGACACCAGAAAAAATCTTACAGTTCTTTTTTGATAGTAAATCCTGCACTAAACGATACTTTAATCCATCCACCATACAAGACCTCAACTCTCGAGATAACAAAATCAATATAACAAATTTGCAGCTAGCGTGCTAAAAGCTTGTAAGATTGTTAAACTTAACAATATGAAAAAAAAAAAAAAATTGCACTAACAGATAAAAAAGGGTTCTATTTTCCATTATAAGATATATAGTTTCTGTAATGAAACAAAAGCCCTAAAGTGTAACTATTTCTTTTAACTGCCCAAGAAAGGCATCTCAAACACAGACTGAAATACATAAATTTATATAAAGCATAAATTAAAACAAGAAAACAAAGGGCGCAGTAATAGTTTCAGGCTGCTCATTAGGCCTTGAATGATATTTAATGAAAAGCATAATAAACAAACATTGATGTGCTCGTACTTTTCCTTAATAATAAGAGGAAACTATATACCATTTGCCAAAATCAGAATTATTGCTAGTTTGTAGTGTTCAATAAAACAGAGAAATATAAGTGCTCAAACCCTGAATTTCAAAGCTTACTCAGAAAACGTAGTCCAAATATCTTTGTATCTTTCTGCCAAAAACTGGATCTTCTTTGCTTTATCCACCCAGAACTCGTCAGCTATAGACGCTATAAATTTCTCAACATCTATAAGGGCATTTAGCAAATATTCATACATCAGCCGTTCGAATACGAGAGTGTCTAAATACTAATCTTTTGAAGAGAAAGAAAAAAGAAAAGCAATGCGTATAACCATGGTATTTAATTTCTCAATTGCCGATGTTAAAACAGGATAATGATTAGCATAAGATTCATCAGATTAATGAGCACATCAAGCATGAGATAGTTTGTAGAACCAATAGTTATTTTATTCAAAGTGCCACATATTTCTCACAGATCAAAATAAATTCTTCTGTTATATGTACCAATAGTGAAATGAATTAGAAAGAGAACACTCCATTCATGGAACTACCCCAAAATTTTCCACATAAATGCAATATTGCCAAAATTAATTAAATTCATCTTGTGCAACAAGGTCTTTAATTTTTAAAAACTACAAACTCCAAAAGATGTGCCGTTGCAAGAAGTGAAATGGAAAGGGCTTTACTGGAGCCAAGATCCAGCAACCACTAATCCTCGCTTCCCACATCAGCTCTTGTAAATTTTATGGGAAGATTCTTTGGCCCTTGAGGTTTTTCTCTTCCTCAACAGACTTACAAGAAGGAGAAACCTAGATAAAGAAAACTTAACGAAACAACATTTTTTGTTGAAAAAAGAAATGAGATGAAAGGCCTTCAGTTTTACTGTATGGATTGAATGGCTTAATTTACTGATTTAATAAGAAAACAAAAAACTTGAAAGAATAGGCTATGAAAGCAAAACTTTGAAGAATAGGCGATGATCATACAAATAGAAAACATGAATTTCACCTAAATATCAAAATATACATAAAAACCAAACCTAAAAACAAGACCATTGAACCAAACTTTATGAAATTAAAAACAGCCTAGCCATAAATCAAGCACAAAAAATAATGAACTTTGACAAGTAATTGAGCCACGCATCCTACTAAAAGAAATTTTGGAAAATCAAAATCATTCAAGCCAGTAGAAATATTAATATGACTGCATATAAAATTTCATTTGGTTTAACAGCTAATAATACAAATTGAAAAATGCTGTATCAACATATTGATACATTAATTAACCCAAAAAAAAGACCTTGAACAATTAATAAATGTATGTGAAGTTCAATGAAAACTTAGCCCAGCATACATGCTTAAAAAAGTAGATTGAATTAGCATTGATTCTCGTTTGGGCATGCTAAAAATTATATTGAAGAAAAGGTACAAGGATATAGGCAGGGTTAGAGAATGCTTGTCCAGGCTATGGTTATGAGCTACTTCATCCTGACACGTTATGTGGTTGAAGGAGATGATTCTCATGACGAAACATCAACAAACATTGGCATTCATGCGTTCATTTTGATTGACAATGAATTTAGTTTACCGTAAATGACGTCATAGCGTGAAAGAAATTTTCTACTACCTCACCAATAAGACGCAGCATACAATGGAGACGAATGATCATTCATGTTCAAGGTAGAATCGAAACAATGACTCAAGATTCAGCTTCTTCATAACCAATTGTGAATGGTAAGACAATAGATGTGTGAGAGAAGCTTATATCACAATTAGCAACGATGATGAGATTTACAATGGTTCAACAATTCAGATCTAAGTTTATAGTAACAAGAAAGATGATTACCACCATAAATATTACATGCAAAGTACATGAGCATCAAAAAGAAGAAATAAAAGTATTTGAACAATTGAGTAACTCAAAAGTCCACATTAGATCATTTAATAATGGGTTTTCAAGAGAATTCCATTTCATAGGATCATGTTCTCCACGAAACCGAGCTAGAAGAGCTCATCACTGAGAAAATTAAGTCGAGGACTTCTATCTTTGTTGTGTTACACTCTTGCTCTTTTGGATGTTATCCTCTTGTTGAATGCCTTTATTTGGGATGCCTCCCATTACAAGAATTCCTCTGTGCTCCATCTTCCCAACCCTTTGATGCATCGTATGAAGGGTTAATGTGAATTGTTGGCATATTTTGACTAGGGTCCTACAATACTGCACTGGACATATTAAGAAGAGGCACACAACATCCAAACTGAAATATGCAAGTGCTTGATAAGGAGAAGAAAAAGAATTAAAGAATAGAACCAATGCTACCTAAGGAAGATCGAGTAGAGCTATGCAAGGAATGGCACGGATGTACAATATGGCTGGATCCTCCATAACCAAAGTTGACCATTTATTCAAGTGTTTTCTGGGTTAAGATGACTAAGCCCATTAAGTACATTTGAGAGAATTCATACCAATTGAGCCTCGTTTTAACACCCATTGAGGTTGCCTCCTTCCCTTATGACCCGTAATGCTTTTGATTCTTCCCTTTGTTGCTTGAAAGGGAAAAAAGTCTTGCACCCTACATCCATTGTTTTGATATAACAATTTTTCATATTTTACTTCACAATAGCCTCATATGGAGATTTCTAATACATTGCAGGATGCCCTGAAAGTTCCTTTATGAAAGGAGACTATCTTAGAGGAGATAGTTCTTGAAAAAAATGGCACGTGTGAATTTGTTGATCTACCAAGAGAGAAGATAACTGTCATGTGCAAATGGGTGTTTACAATCAAGTACAATTATGATGGCTCCATTGGTTGTCAAAAGATTCACTTAAACATATGTCATTAATTACTTAGACATTCACCTCATTCACAAAACTAAATTTAAGAGTTATTCTGTCACTTACAACTAATCATGACTAGCTCCTATAACAGTTGAATATAAAAAAAATCTTTCTCAAAGAGAACTTAGAAGAAGAAGTGCATATAGATGAAACCCCATAATCCAGTGAGAAGTTTGGTATAAAGGTGTGTAAATAACAACAACACCCCATAATCTAGTGAGAATTTTGGTATAAAGGTGTGTAAATAACAACAAATAAAAAGCCTTTGTCCCACTACGTGGGGTCGGCTACATGAATCCTTTTTCTCCATTGCGTCCTATTTAGTGTCATATTTTCACTTAGTTCTAATATATTAAGATCATTTTTTATACAATAAGCCCAAGTCTTCCAAGGTCTACCTCTGCCTTTCTTAACATAAGTCAAATCTAAAACATCTACTCTTCTAATCGGATCATCAGATGGTCGACGTTTAATGTGACCAAACCACTAAGATGACTCTCTCTAAATTTGTCTGTCACATGAGCTACACCAACCCTATCACGGATATATCCATTTCGCATCTTGTGTGTGTAAAGCCACTCATCCACCTAACCATTCTCATCTCAACAACACTTAACTTAGTATTATGCTTCTCTTTTAAAGGTCAAGCCATAGAGCATTGCAGATCTCACCAACATCTTATAAATTTTTCCTTTCAGTCTAGGCGGTACTTTTCTATCACACAAAAGGCCTGAAGAATTCCTCCACATCAACCATCCAGCTTGAATTCTACTATTAACATCACCATCTATATTACCATCGCTTTGAGCAACATATCCGAGATATCTAAATCGTTCACCCCTTTTAATAATTTGATCACCCAAAGTTACACTTCTGTCATTAGTGCTACAACCACTAAAATTACATCCCATGTATTCAGTTTTAGTTCTACTCAAATGAAGGCCTTTAGACTCCAGTGTAGACCTCCATAAATCAAGTTTTTCCTGGGCTTTTTCTCTAGTCTTATCCACGAGAAGAATACATCAGCAAAAAGCATACACGAAGGTACATCCTCCTGTAAATGTCCAGTAAAACCATCCATAACTAAAAAGATATAGGCTTAAAGTCAATCCATGATGTAATCCAACAGAAATAGGAAAATATTTGGTCAATCCTCCTTCAGTTCGAACACAAGTAACAACTCTAGTATACATATCTTTAATGACTTGAGTATAAGTCATATCAACACCTTTCTTCTCAAGAATTCTCCAAAGGATATCTCTTGAAACCTTATCGTAAGTTTTTCCTAAATCAATAAAAATCAAATTTAGATCCTCCTTATCATCTCTAAAATTCTCCATCAAACCTCTCAATAAATGTATAGCTTCCATAGTAGACCTTCCCAGCATAAATCCAAATTGATTATGAGAAATCTTAGTAATACGTCTTAACCTATGTTCAATTACCCTCTCCCATAATTTTAAAGTACGACACATCAATTTAATACCTCTATAATTAGCACACTCTTGTGCATCAAAAGGTGTGTAAATAAAAAAAAATATATATGGGTTAAAATAGTCACAAAGCGCGTTGCTTTAAAAAATTATATTGTTTGTCAGAGGTATATTAAGGGCAAGGAAATCATACAATATTTTTCAAACATTCAAAGGATGAGGAGATAGTCTACTGATTTTGTAAGTTGACGATATAATTCTCACGTGATATGACATATATGAGATAAACCGGTCGAAAACTTACCTATCATTTGTTTTTAAGACCAGGACATAGGACCTCTAAGATATTTTCTTGGCATAGCAATTGCTAGATCGAAAAAAGGAATTGTTATCGCCAAGCAGAAGTTTGTTCTTGATCTTCTAAAAGAAATTGAGATGAGTGGGGGTAGAACTGCAGACACTCTAGTTTATCCCAATCAAAAACTAAGAGATGGGAAAAAATGTGACCCAGTAAACACAAGTGACTGTGAAATGTTTGTTAAAAAATTGATATATTTATCACATACACGGCTAGGTATCGGCTTTACTTTGAGCTTAATAAGATAGTTTATGCATTCACTCTATGAGAAACATATTGAAGTGGTTAATAGGATTCTCAAATAGCTAAAAAGTACACCTAGCAAAGGCTTACTATTTTAGAAGAAAACACAACATACATAGGCATACACTAATGCAGATTAGGCAGGCTCAGTTATTGACAAGAGATTAACTTCCAAATGTTGTACTTATGTTTGGGGAAATCCAGTTACACAGCTGAGTAATAAACAAAATGTGGTTGCGACGAGTAGTGTCGAGCCATAAAAGGGGGTTGTGTGAGTTTCCGTTTTTCCTAATGAGATCTACCCGTTAAAAAGCTCATTTCTAATTAAAAACTAAACTTCTTTCCTTCTAAATACTTCTTAAAAAACCACGGCCATGTTTTCTTAGTTGCTCCATATTTTCTAATAATTGGTCCTGCTAATATCCATTTTATTTCATCATCTTTAGTAATATAACATAGTTGATATAATTCATCTAAAAAACATTTAAAATAAAAATCTCCTACAAATTCAATTCCTTCCTTACTATTTATATATTCAATTATTTTATCCATTTTTATATTTTATATCTTTTTAATATTTATAAAATACTGTTCTTATATGAGTATAACGTTCTTCCTTTAAGGGATAACCGTCTGAAACTATCTGGCATGAATAATCTTATTCCTATAAACTTCAAATACAAACATAACCATCTGACACAAATTTGTTTATTCTACTGGATGTCTATGAATAACATACACCAGCGAAATTTTCTTTCACAGATAAGTCTATTCTTACCGGAACATTATGAATAACATACACCAACTAAGTTTTATCTAGTTTAAAGAAGATGAACGTCGTCAACACCCATAAGAAGCGCCACACAGGTATAAAAAACGAGCATCTCGACATCGTTCTATCTCCTCATGACCAAAAAAACTTCTGGTCATAAAGGTTATTAATATATTTCAAAGACGAAATAGATTTCTCTGTTACAGAAAACTCATGATTGTAGAGGTTATTAGCATATCTCCTAGGCAGAATAAAGTCGTCTGTATAGACGCCAGAGGCCTATATTTGTTATTTGCAAGGAAAAACATATTCATAAAAGAAAATTTAACAGACTTCTCCCCTTTGGGGAGGAACCTAAGACTACTCGCTATAGAACATTAAAAATACAAACATATTATTAAAGATAAGAAATACTTACAAAGATACTTGATTACAGACTCTGGACTCTCACTACTACTAAGGATTGGATGCTCTCAAACTTTCCGAACGATGCTAGTGAATTTCTATCGATGCTTAAACCCCATGACCTGCATCCTTATTTCTAGACTCAAAAACTAAGTGACAAAAGACTCTTTTGCTCGTAGTGACTCAAACTATTTGACACTATTACATCACACTTTTTTACACAATACAGACAATATTCATGCTATTGGACACAGTAACCACAAAGTGCGTCTTACTATTTATACTGTTGTAAATAGTAATCCAGTAGTGCTCTTTACTATTGTTATTATTGAAAATAGTTCCCTAGTAGTGCTCGTACCAAAGAGATTCCTTTCTTTCTCAATTTTCCATCGCATTTTCTGGAATTGGTATGTCGTCTAAGCTTTCCAACCAGTGTCTTCCATATTCGACATGATGTGGTCATTCTCCTTCTTGCTCCTCTTTATCTTCAGGTTCAATTCTTTCAAATAGAGTTACATAGTCTCAAATCTTCTTTACTGAATAAGGATCCACCGTTTTAATATGCTCCAACAGATTGGCATTGTCGTGATAGAACTTGAATTTAAACATCTTTCATTTAATCAATTTCATATTGAGAAAAAATCATAACATTGCGATCAGAGAAAACCAAATGAGAACTAAATGACGACTGTGAAAATCCCTCCTGAAGAATGGCGATTTGAAACATCCTGTAGTGGTATAAAGACTCTTCAATTTGTACTGTATCAATTATCTCATGATGCTCGTCATCGCTTTGCCAAGCTCTTGAGAATCTTGGTGCGGAGAAGATCTCGATGATGTGCTTTGAGTCATCAATTATTGTCTCGTAATAAGGCCCAACGGATTTGAAAGTAGTGCGACTGCTGGAGTGTTGTTGTCCTCAAATATTTTTCATAGCGTTCTTCTGAGTTCTGGATGATGGAAAATTGATATATGTTCTCCTAATTTTTCATCCCGACTTATAATTATTTTAGTTATTAATCCAAAGTTTATTAGATCTTGTACTTCCCAATTTAAAAATTTTCTAAGATATGCTAGATGTAATGATACTGTTATTATATGAAAAATCATTTTTGCAAAAGTTACATGAGTAATTCTTAGTTTCTAATTTTTTAGATACATAAGATAATCCTGATTATATTTCATTTAATCCATAAGATATAATAATATCCTTTAAACATTCTAACATTTTATCTTTTAAGTTTTTATTTTTCAATCTAAATATTTTGTTTTTTATTTCTAACAGGCACTTCAAGTAGATATAAATATTGATATTGTTTTTCTAAATTTGATTTACATATATCTAATATTACACTTGAAAAATACATACTTTCTTCTGATTTATCTTTATATTCTTTCTCTAATTTTAAAAAATTTCTCTTTTTCTTTTAATTATTTTTCTAACTCCTGAATTTTTATTTCATGATTAGTTATTACTATTTTTTGTAAATTAGTTTGTCTTTGGTCTTAATGAAATTTCACCCAGATTCTTCTCTAGTGTTAATTTTCTATTTTCATTTCTGAGAAATTCTAACTCGTCATTCAATCCTAAGAATACTATTGTTAAACAATTTAGAGTGTGAATATTGTCAGATAACTCTGTCCTATTACACCATAAATTATCCAATAAAGTTGAATGATGTATATTTAATGATTTTTTAATTTCTATTTTTGGCCTAGATTTTAAATTAGTTCCTTACTTGTTAGGCAAGGCAAGATGACCGAAATGAAACATATTTTGTTCCATTTCTGCAAAAAAAAAATGTTAAGAGCAATAATTCTAATTTCTAAATTATACATTTCTAAAAATGCTAAAATTCTATATGAATATCATGCTACAAATATGGTTTAATTGCTATGAATATATTAGCTAATGATTATTATGCAACTATTGATAATATGCAATTTTACAACTTAAATTCTAAATGCATGTCATCTAATAATATTATTGTGCTAATTTAATATGCGATTTAATCTGACAATTATGCGGCTTATATACATAATATTTATGTTAAATTGCTTGTGAAACAAGTTAGAAACAAAAAATGAGTTCCAATTATTTTATCTAGCAATACTCGGACAGAAGAAATCAATTTAAGCAAGATAAAAACATATAAAAAATTACAAAATTATGTTTTTAATATGAATACTTCATTTTCCGAATTAGAAAAACGTAAATGAAAATAAATATAATAAAAATTTTAATTGAAAAAAATATTGATTTAACATTTAAAATTAAAAATATAAATATTAATTAATAGTCAGAGGATTTAATAATGATAGAAACATTAAAATCTAATAACGATAAGCTTGATCTTCCACTACCATCAAAAAGAATAATTAGAAAAATTTACAAAGAAAATAAAAATAATTTTATAAGTAGCATATTCAAAATCCGTAATACAAATAAATTTAAGAAAGATACGAAGGTTAAAAACTGTAATATTTGTAAATCTCTAAAACATTCAACTAATACATATAATAAAAGTAATTATATAAGGGAGTTAATTCAAGAATTAGAAGTAGATAGAAAAATAAAATTTCAAACTTCACAAAAAGAAATAGAGAATAAAATTATAAAAAAGAAACAAACAAATTCAGAATTAATATTATATAATAATTTCCCAACTTTTTCTATAATAAAATTATATTAACAATATTTAGTAGAAAAAATTTTAAAAAATAAACCTTTAATAATAAAAATTGTACTAAGTAATAATAATATAATTGAAACAAAAAGAAATTTATTATTATCGCAGCAAAAATATAATTTAACAACAGTTGATAAATTTCATAAAAATGAAAATATAAAAAACATAAATATAGGAAACATAGCAAAGCAAGGTGTAGAAATAGTACAGAACACCACTAATAATTTTAAAAACTTTTTTAATAAATTCTTTTATAATACAACTCAAAAAATTAAAAATCTAAAAGAAAATATAACTAAAAAATTTAGAAGTTTAAATAATTCTATTCAGTTTAATAAAAAAATTACAAACTACCATAAATAAGTATATTAACCTTAATAACAATAGAAATGTTTAAAAATTTTAAACAGGTTAAGATAAAAATGATAACACAAAAATTTGAAAATTTAAATAATAAGATTCAGTGCGAAAAGATATTACGAACTACTGTAAATAATTTCAAAAATGTTTCAACTATAAAAATATTTAAAAATTTTAAACATCTAAGAGAACCTGAATTAAAGAAATTTATAATATTTAAACCTATAGATTATATAAAAGAACATTATGATATAACTTTTAAAAATTTTAGATATTTAAAAAAGGTTAAATTGAAAAAATTCTATAATTTTTATTCGTCTAATATCTTCGAATATAATTTTACAAAAATTTTAGATAAAGAAACGCAAATGTATAAATATTTTAGCCACTTAAAAGAAACTAAAAAAAAACAATAATAAATAAATGTTTAGGTTATATAAGAAATTATAATTTCATATGTAAAACTTTTATAAATTTTCGACATCATAAAAAATTTAAATTAAAAGAAAATTTTATAAATTTTATAAATAATAAGAAATAAAAAGATTTTTACCATTTAAAAGAAATCAAAGTGAAATATCTTAATCATTTTATAATCTTTTATATAAAACATTTAAAAATTTTAAGCATTTAAAGAAAGATAAATTAGCAAATTTTAGACTTTTAATAAACTATTTTTTAAATCTAACAACAACAACAACAATAACAACAACAACAAAGCCTTAATCCCACTAAGTGGGGTCGGCTACATGAATCCTTTTTCTCCATTGCGTCCTATTTAGTGTCAAATTTTCGTTTAATTCTAATAAATTAAGATCATTTTTTATGCAATAAGCCCAAGTTTTTCTAGGTCTACCTCTGCCTTTCTTAAATTTTTTAAATCTAAAACCTATAAAATTTATAATCATAAAAATTTCAAGATTTAAGATTTAAGCCACCATAAATATGATATTCTTTAAGGACTTAAACAAAAAAGATATTTAATATTAAGCAGTATTAAGTAGTTTAAAGATGCTAATAGTATTTATTAGTTTAAGAATAGTTTTAAACATTATAAAAAGGATAATACTAAGCAGTTAAAGAATAGTGTTAAGCATTTTAAAAAATAGTAAAAGGCGGTTTAAGATGTAATAATTAGTTAAAGTAAACGGAGAATAGTGTTAGGCATTTTAAAGAATAGTAAAAGGCGGTTTATGATGAAATAATTAGTTATTTCCTTGTAATAATTTAGTCAAATGCATAGTACAACTTTTAAAAATTTAAAGTTATTTTTTCTCTATAGCAATTTAGCAGAAATATTAAACATATAAGCTGCATAATTGTCAGATTAAATCGCATATTAAATTAGCACAATAATATTATTAGATGACATGCATTTAGAATCTACGTCGTAAAATTGCATATTATCAATAGTTGCATAATAACCATTAGCTAATATATTCATAGCAATTAAGCCATATTTGTAGTATGATATTCATATAGAATTTTAGCATTTTTAGAAATGTATAATTTAAAAATTAGAATTATTGCTCTAACCTTTTTTTTTTTTGCAGAAATGGAACAAAATATAGTTCATTTTGGTCAACTTGCCTTGCCTAACAGGCAATGAACTAATTTAAAATTTAGACCAAAAATAGAAATTAGAAAACCATTAAGTATATATCAATCAACTTTATTGGATAATCTATGGTGTAATAGGAAAGAGTTATCTGCCACTATTCACACTCTAAATTGTTTAACAATAGCATTTTAGGATTGAATGACGAGTTAAAATTTCTCAGAAATGAAAATAGAAAATTAACACTAGAGAAGAATATGGGTGAAATTTCATTAAGGCCAAAGACATCAACCAATTTACAAAAAATAGTAATAACTAACCATGAAATAAATATCTAGGAGTTAGAAAAAGAATTAAAAGAAAAAAAAAAAAAAATTTAAATTTAAAGAAAGAATATAAAGATAAATCAGAAGAAAGAATGTATTTTTCAAATGTAATATTAGATACATAAAAATCAAATTTAGAAAAACAATATCAATATTTATATCTGAAATGTCTGTAGAAATAAAATACAAAATATTTAGATTAAAAAATCAAAACTTAAAAGATAAAATAATAAAATGTTTAAAGGATATTACTATATCTTATGGATTAAATGAAATAGAATCATGATTATTTTATGTATCTCAAAAATTAGAAACTAAGAATTGCTCATGTAACTTTTGGAAAAATGATTTTCATATAATAACAGTATCATTACATCTAACATATCTTAGAAAATTTTTAAATTGGGAAAAACAAGATCTAATAAACTTTAGATTAATAACTAAAATATATAAGTCGAGATGAAAAATTAGAACATATATCAACTTTTCATCATCCAGAACTCAGAAGAATTCTGTGGAAAATATTTGAGGACAACGACACTCCAGCAGTCACACTACTTTTCAAATCTGTTGGGCCTTATTACGAGATGATAAATGATGACTCAAAACACATTATCGAGATCTTTTCCACACCAAGATTCTCAAGAGCATGACAAAGGGATGACGAGCATCATGAGATACTTGATACAGATACAGCTAAAGAGTCTTTATACCACTACAGAATGTTTCAAATCGCCGTTCTTCATGAGGGATTTTCACAGCCGTTATTCAGTTCTCATTTGGTTTTCACTGATCAAGAAGGAGAATGGTCACATCATGCCGAATATGGAAGAAACTGGTTGGAAAGCTTAGAAGACATACCAATTCCAGAAAATGCGATGGAAAATTGAGCAAGAAAGGGATCTCTTTGGTACGAGCACTACTAGGGAAATATTTTAAATAGTAGCAATAGTAAAGAGCACTATTGGGTTACTATTTCCAACAGTATAAATAGTAAGTTGCACTTTGTGGTTACTGTGTCCAATAGTATGAATAGTGTCTGTACTGTGTAAAAAAGTGTGATACAATAGTGTCAAATAGTTTGAGTCACTAAGGGAAAAATAGTCTTTTGCCACTTAGTTTTCGAGTTTATAAATAAGGATGCAGGTCATGGGGTTTAAGCATCGATAGAAATCCACTAACATCGATCAGAAAGTCTGAGAACATTCATTCTTTAGTAATAGTAAGAGTCCAGAGGCTATAATCAAGTATCTTTGTAAGTATTTCTTATCTTTAATAATACGTTTGTATTTTTAATGTTCTATAACGAGTAGTTTTGGGTTCCTCCTCAAGGGGGAGAAGTTTGATAAATTTCTTTTATGAATATGTTTTTTTCCTTGCAAATAGCGAATATAGGCCTCTGACGTCTATACAAACGAGTTTATTCTGCCTAGGAGATATGCTTATAACCTACACGATCAGAAGTTTTCTATAGCAATGAAATCTATTATGTCTTGGAAATATGCTAATAACCTCTATGACCAGAAGTTTTTGTAGTCATGAGATGGAACGATGCCGAGATGCCCGTTTTTTATGCATGTGTGGCGCTTTTTATGGGCGATAACGACTGTTCAACTTCTCTAAACCAAGAGAAAACTTAACTGGTGTATGTTATTTATAGTATTCCGGTAAGAATAGACGTAACTGTGAAAGAAAATTTCGCTGGTGTATGTTATTCATAAACATCCAGTAGAATAAACAGATCTGTGTTAGATGGTTATGTCTGTATTTGAAGTTTGCAGGAAGAGGATTATTCATGCGAGATAGTTTCAGACTATTACCCCCTAAGGGAAGAACGTTTTATTTATATTAGAACAAGTTATTATAAATATTAAAAAGATATTAAATATAAATATTAAAATGGCATTAGGATTACCGGAAGAACTTAGAAATAGAGATTTAAAACTCATAGACGTTAATTTTATTAAAGAATTAATTGTAATAACCGGTAGAAATGATATATTAAAAATATTAAGAGAAGTTTTTTATGATAAAGTAGAAATTGTTAATAAAAATAAGAGAATTAATAGATAAAGAACCAGGGGTAGATCATAGGCAAATAATTAATAAATGTGCAAAAATATTATTAGAAACATTAGATAATTTACATGAACCTTTTTATAATATTCCACAAAATTTTAATTAGAAAAGAGTCTTTTAACGGGTAGATCTCATTAGGAAAAACGGAAAACCGCACAACCCCTCTTGGACCATGGCTAATTGAGTATGCAAAATATTATGGTTGAAAAGAATTCTTGAAGAGATGCAGATCATTATAAACATACCAATGAAGTTGTGATTGACACGGAAGTGATCCTGCTTCAGATGTGCGATGCGAGTTGCGTCTCCTGTGCGATCGTAGAAAAAGAGAGACGGGCCTAAAGCCTCATTTTCCTTCTTTTTATGCTTTCTTTCTTATTATCCTTCATCCCTTTTTAGTCATTTCCTATATATGCTTTGTTTTATGATTTGAAAGTCAGTTTTCTCGTTTGTAGGACAGTTGACGTCCGTTTCTTCTTTCGAGGGTTGTATCCGAAGGATTTGGGTGGTGCTCCAGCGGTATCTCTCTCCCATGGTGGCGATTATCTTCCCTTATCCCCTTCCGCATCCTACCAAAATCGCACCTAGGTGCCCCTTTTCTAGTGCAAGAGCCCGGAACAACATATTTAAGCTGTTTTCTGGAATTTCTACATGCTAGCTGCCTTCCCTGCCACTTGGTTGCTATTCCAGCAGCCGGTATCCATTTCCCTTGGCCTCACTGCCTTTTTGGCCACTATAAATGCCCCTCTGCAGCCTTGGCTGCTGTTCCAGCCATTCCAAACCACTTCCCTACCACCCGGAAAGTCGTGCGACGTCAATATCTGTTGTGTACTTACTGTATGGAACCCAAAAAACTATTGTCTTAATGTTTTCTGCAAGCCAACCACCTCAGTCATCATCTCGCCACTTTCTCAACTCTCACCAACCACATCCACCTCCCCTTGATCCAACCCTAACAAGAGTTAAGTGTGTCGTGTTTGCTGTTATTTCATATTTCAGTTGGTTGTACATAAATTCCTATTTGAATTTAAGTAATAATATTTACTTTCCTATAGTTGTGTGAGTTAACTCCAGTATCAGTGACAACAAAGCAACCATAAGAATTGCAGAAAATTCAATGCAACATGATCAAACAAAACCTGTGAAAATTGACAAGCTCTTTATAAAATAGAAGATTGATTGTGGAGTAAATAGCAGGAGGGGTGTTAAAATTTTTGGAAGTTTACTTAGCATCTTCCTATTTTTCAGTATTTACTACTCTTGGAGGTTGTTTTTATTGCTAAGTTATAATTTTATTTCCGATTTTTAGCACGGGAATTTTATGGCTTTCCCAAAATGGCAGACTTACCCGCTATTTATCTTGTAAATATCTCCTATAAAAATGGAAGAGGAATAGTTATTTCTGCTCTCCTAAAACCTACGTAGCCTTTTTCTAAAGTGATCGGCAGAATATCTTGGAAAGAAACTATCAAGAATTAAAATCAGAGTGCAGATCTATGCGCTTTAGAATATGTTAGATTAACATTGAGAAAAAATTCAGGGGGCACAACAGTCATAGATTCATAAATGGAGAGAAAAAAACATGAGCTGGTAAAACTAGTTTAGTGTATACCATGGCTAGCATTTGTTTTAATCCAAAACATAAACAATATAGCGCCAACCTGAAACAGGATAGAATCCAACTAATAAAATCATGAGTGTCTAAACAATTTAAAAATCAAAAAATTTAAAAGGTGTAACAGTGACCCACACTTCTACTCCACTGACAGGCAATCCGGATGATATCTGCAATGTCACACACTAAATTAAGCTTTTCATCACTTCTGCTTGCATCAGAACACTCAATTTTAATGCAGTCAGAACAGAAAGTTAACTGAGATTCAAGAAATAGTGTGCCCCTGTAGTTAACATAATCAGGGGAAACAACGACCCTATTTTTCTCGTCATCCTGCAAACCAATAAAATATGTATCAAACCAACAAATCAAGCTGGCATCAATGTTATCATAAAAAACATGCCCTTAAGAAATCATAGCATAACTGCAGGTCAAAATCAAATTGAAAGCAGCAGAAGTAAACAAAGATGCTAGTCTTGGGAAAACATTGCTATGATAAAAAAATATATTTACAGCATCTCCCTCATATACAATTCTTCAATTAGCAAAACTTTCAAATACGTGCAATGCCACAAATATCAACACAAGGCGAAATGGGCAAGTAAAGTTCACTGGCAAAATCATAGTAATTTAATATACCAAACTTTAAAGCAAATGAAGGCCTGACAGATATAAGCATGGTAATTTACGAAACAGGAGAACACTGAAAGAAGGAACCCACAATGATAAACAATTACCCTTCAAATTAATAAAAAAAAAAGAAATTTACATAAGTAGCCCATAATTCTTATGTATCTAAGCATCTCACAACTAAACTTTCATATTTATACACCGGACTTTGGTGCTTTAAACCTACTAATAAAAAGGTGTATTTGACTTATAAAAGTGATAATAGTGCTTTTTTTTGTGATGTGTAAAAATGAAATTTTAGGATGAGACAATGTAAATACATAAGAACTGTGTGCTCTGTAAGTAAATGCCCCTTAAAAAAACAGGACCATCATAACACAGTAACAACACTCCAAATGCCATCAAACGACCACGGCAATTTAAGGAACAAAAGAATATTGAAAGAATAAATCCATTGTGAGGAACAAATCACTTCAAAATTATAATAGATAGACCATTCCTTGAAATGATACACTTAACATAGCACGGCCATCATAATACACAATAAACACCATAAAAACCTCGGTATCCAAATATCCATTTAGAAAAAATCCATAATGCTTAAAACTACTAGAACGGTTAATGTTAGAATCCTCTATGCCATCCATAAATAAAAACAATATTAAGCTTGGCATCATTTAGCACTACCCATTCTTCTGCTTGCTTTTCATTCTAGCAAGTTTCACATCTTTGACTTCTCTAGTTTCCACCATCCTTCTCCTACCTTGCCTCAAAGGTATTACTCATAATGGTAAAACTATCACCGTAGCCAAATGCCAAAATTGAATGCTGGATAAAAGAATGCACCATTAAAACCTATCAATTCAGAGATATAATATATTGAAGGAAGTCTGTGAATAAAAAGATAAGTCAAAAATGCAGAGGTGTTAGAGCCTATTATTGATAGATGTTAGAGGATTAAATTGTACTGTGTTATTAACTAGTGATCAGAACACCTTATAAATGCAATATTTTAGTTTACACCAAAATAGTAAGCACCACTCTCCAAAAATATATAGAACCTTCATGTTTTACAAAATCACCCTCAAAAAGGAGCATACATATTAGCTAACTCCACTTGTTCATAAAAATCAAAGAAAGTTAAGAGGAAAAATAATTTTATCAGTTGCCTGGTCTAAACTAGATACACAATTAACAATCTTCTTGAAAAGAACAACATCCTGGATGAAATGACGATCAACATCAACATGGTCGATATTCCATGGAATAAAGAGCTGCTAACAAATGTTTAATTATTCCAAGAAATAAAGGGTTGCTAGCAATATAGATGGAGGCATGATTGTCATAATACAGAATCCTAGCTTTAGTAATTAAAAACCATTTTTGTCTAGAAGAGTCTTTACCCATATCATTTCATATAGAAAGTGGTCATATCATTGATTCAGCCATAGCATTGAAAATGATCACAAAAGTTTATTTCTTTCCAGGCGATCAACTTCCCAGCAAAAAATACAATATATGGAGTTTGATATCATGTTTTCAACTAAACTAGCATAATTATCAACTAAAAAAGCTTTCACATTCATCTGCTCAACCTTAATATTTTGCAACCCCTTTTCGAAAGAGTTTTAATAGCTAATAATGCATCATACAACATCCAAAATATTCTATTTTTCAATAAATCTTCAATACTAAAGATGAATCGTCAAGGAGCTCTTCAGTACGAAAAATAATTTTCCTCAAGAGTATCAATAGGTTTCTAGCCAAGTATACCAGCCAATATAGCATTTTTGTCATACGCAAATTAAATTACAAGAAAGCACTTTTGCTGACAAATCACTTTTCAAATTTTCTTTACTTAGAGATGCCTTTTTAAACCCTCTCAAAAAACTAAGATATCATCAACGTAATAAGTCAGTATATCAAAGCCTGTTGATGAAGAAAGAATGATCAGTGGTGCCACTGTAAAGAATAATCTCGGCAAGAACTTTACAGAACTTCCAAACCAAGCTTGTGAACTCTATTTAAGCCCGTAGATAACCTTTTGAATAGACTTATGTGATTCTCCTCATAAGCAACATGCCCAAGAGATTTATTCACATAAGCTACCTCAATAAGAATACCGCAGAGGAAGGTATTATTATCTATTCTTGATTGATGAAAACATATAAAGTGGATTTAACGAAGTTAAGTCTAGCAACAAAGGAGAGATCAAAATAGCCTGTATCATAGACTTTTGATCCACTAGAATAAGATCAAAGAGCATGACAGTGGGTGAAAACCCAATCAAATCTGACAGTATGTTTATATCGAGCAAGAAGTCGAGGTTGTCGAGAATGAACCTTAAGAGAGCTAGAAATCGATGAGGAAAATTTTGAAAGTACACTTGCACCAAAAACATAAAAAAGTGACAACTTACGTCTGTTCAATGAATACATTTTGAGGGGAGACTCTTTGCCTTGTACGAAGTTTTTGTGTAGGTGGTTGAGCTGTCGAGAATGAACCTTAAGAGAGCTGAGGAAAACTTTCAAAAGCCTACCATCGTCAAAAGCATAAAAAAGTGAAAATTTACATTAGTTCTATCAATATAATTTGAAATGAGACTAATTATCCTGGTGGTAAGCCTAATTCTTCCCTATAGGGTTATTTCTGTCCTTATTCATGCCTTTTAAATTGTTTAGAAGCTATACATGATAACTGACATTTTATTTGAAAATTCAGCATTAAGTTCTCTTTTTTAAGCAGGTGTTTTATTGGTTGTTAAATTTTATTATCCGGTTTTTTTTTTATTTTTAATTTGTGGACTTTTAGATTATGGGGGTTGTTAAATTGTTTTGTTAAATGAATAAAGCATATAAAAGCAACAAATATTAGCTAAATTATGAATTAGTAACCTACAATTTGTGATTTTTTGCATTTTATCTTTCATGTCATCCTAGTTAGTACTAGGAACCCTAAACCAAAAATTGTCCTAATTAAATTAATATTAAAACATAGGTCGATGTAAACATGTCTTAGGTTCAATTAACATATTACCAAAAAGATGTTCAAGAGTTATAAAAAAAATTAAAGGATTTATTTAACAAATAAGATCAACTAAGCCTAAGCACAAATTGTATTAATGAGTAACTAAAGACATTAGAAAATGATCAAATAAGATCAATTACACACAAATGAATCAAATAACAAATCTAACCTAAATGAAGAACATATTCATAACATTGTCAGAAGGCATTAAACTCAACATAAGAGGAATAATCAGCAGAGATATCATAGGGAAGATGCCAATGCAAATTATGAAAACAATCAAGGACAACCTTATGAGATCAATGAAAATATACCAGGAAGGTTACAATGGATGCCACAACTTGAATAAGGGATCCTAAAGCATTCTCAGGTTGAATAAGGGGTCTAGATAACTTTGATAGGCACTTTAAGTATGGAAAAAAAGTAAGATTTGTCAAACTAAAACTTATTCGCCAAGCAAAAATGTATTTGTTAGGTGAAAAATGACAGAAGAAATGCTTGAAATTAATTACCACAGCATGGGCTGAAATGAAAATGTTGCTAAAAGAAAAATATCTCAGAATTTAGTTTTGCTCAAATAACGAACTACAATTATGATAGGAGGAGTACAATAATAAATTTGAAGCATTGTTATTGCGTTAAAAAATAGAGGAGGATCCAAAAACTATCGTTTTTATGGATGACTGAATTAAGACGGACGCTAAAGAGAGTTAGTCTTCCCATCATGTTAACTCACTCAAAAAGCCCATTCAAATAAGCTTATAGATATCGAAAAACTACAAAAGCTTCTTACACCCAAAGAAAACTATTCATACATTAAAAAATTTTCATCTAAGTTGCATGTTAGAAAATTCGTGACGATGGAGTAATTTTATGCCTTAGCTTGATATAATTTTTCAACATGCATACATATTGGGATATAAGAGAGTCAGATTTTTATGTAGAAAAACTTAGTAAGTGAAAAACAACAGTCTAGACAATCCACTATAAAATTAGAAGTAGAGAAGCTCGCTCTTCTCCTAAATTAAGGAATATGATATTACAAAAACAGAAGATCAAAGTTTTATAATAGCAGTTTGGCTACAACAGCTATAATTGGGCTATAACAACCATAATTGGGCTACCAGAACTGTAGTGGTTGCTACAATAACAGTAGTTGGTTGCTCTAATGGTCTTACTTGGTTGTAACAATTATTGGTGGTGGTCTAAGGAGACTTTCGGTAGCAAGAGGCGAACAAATGTCGACATTTCAAGAGTTAAGCTTTTGTTGTCTGCTTAGGGTCCGTTTGGGGCAGCTTATTTGGTGCGGTGGCCTTTTGAAAATGCACCTGACATGTTTGGGTAAACTGCGTTTTGACAGTTTATGCGTTATCAAAGCGCAGAAAACAACTTTTTCACACCGCACCTATCTAGGTGCGGTGGCAGCTTTCTGGAAGCTTTCTGGCAGCTGTCTGGCTTTTTCAAAAAAATAAAATTTTGTAATAACTACCGCACCTAGCTTATCAGCAGATTATTCAATAGGCTGCAGCTGCCCCAAACAGACCCTTAATCTCTTATCTCATTCCCCTTTTAAATGAAGAATAGCGGTCTATTGATAACTTTTAGAGGTGCATTTTGATAAATTTGGCCAACCTCCCAAAACACTCCATCAGAGCATCCACATTAATTTCCTTACTACTCAAAAAATTTTCAATATTTAACTGCTTTAATGATTTTAGAATTAGATGATATTGGGCTCTTTGAATTCCTCTTGTAAAGACGTTCGACTTGACAATAAGTATATCATATTTTAAGATCATTTTATCTTTCAATTGATGCATCAAAGTATTCAAAAATGCTTCAACTGTTTGATTTGGGCTCGTTTAAATGCGAATTAGATCACTTTTAGCATTATTAAGTTTGTCTAGTCGAGGTGCTCAGTTTGACTATAAACTTATTAAATTTGAGGCTCAGATGATCCAAAATTTGAATATGAAATATTTTTTTATTAAAAATGCATCGACTTTTGTGTCTGATGATAGTCTATTAATGACGCATCAATTTCAATCAAATAAGCAACCCCAAACAGTCATTTACAAAGTTAATAACGCCATTAACAACAAAGAATCAATAAGTAAATCAATAGTTATCCAATCAAGATCCAAAATTACCATTAACGTTTGTTTAAGCTCTCCTAGACAGAACACTGTCTGTGAATGTTCTAGCAGAAACTTGCATATTCAAGAAAGAAGATGACAGAAGATAAAAAAAAGGAAGATGTGAATGAATGCAAAGAAATGAATAATCATATGAATGCTTTGATTATAAATTCCTAGAATATCATTAGTTATATAATTGTCGGTCCTAAATTTGAGCAAGATTTAAAGAGAACTTTGAATTTTCAAAACTAATTTAAACATTATGAAAAACTAAACAAGTTTATCATCGCCACTTGAAATTGAATGAATATAACTACAAAATTAGCCCTGGAACAAATCAAAGCAAAAGTTGAACCACATCTAAGACAATACAAGTTAGCTGGGGAAAATAAAACTAAACATTTTTATGACTCGAAAGGTTTTTGATCCCTTTTCAACTTGCCGCACACATGAAAAAAATTTGGCCCTGACAATGCATTTTGAGCATTTCATCCTGAGTTGACATATGACGTGTGATTTGATGTGACTCACTTCAAAAAGACCAATACCTAGGCATTCAAATCAATGGTAGACAGATTAAACTTAAACACATTTCCAAATCAAAAGTCAAAAAAAGAACAGCAAAAGCCCTTAGATATTCAAAGACAATGTGCTTTTAAGAAGAAAAGTAAACCTAGAGGGATGATTTACATCTTACTAGCAGTAGCTTTAAACCAAGATGATGTTGTCAGTACCCAAGCATGTTAATTATTTGCTCATTGACTTTAGGAAACTATAAACTTATGAACAACCTGATGAGCTAAAAATTAGTGATATCCAATTTACCATTTACTTGATCCCAAGGTCGTCATTGCCCTATTTGCCCCACTACTGGATGACCCTTTTGAAGATGGTAAATTAACAAGGCAAGTGGATTTCAAGGCTCTTTCCCTTTGATCTTATGCTATCGAAACCTACTTAGTTAAGCTGCCTTCTAAATATTATAGCCATCTATAACCACATTACTTGTAGCAAGCTGCTCAGTAAGCAAATTTTAAAACCCTCCATCAGAGAAAAAATGGGTTACAGCAAAACATAAGAATTAGAAGACAATTAAAAAAGCAAGAAACAATATGCCATAAAATTTTAAGGAGCAAGCAATTTAAAAAGAAAAGTAGTTGCCCCATTTAAGGAATAATGGTATACAACTTTTCTTGCAGGCACTAACAAAATTATAGTTCGAAACATTAACAGAATGTCATTATACAACCAAATTAATTAAACTTGGCATCCATGGTTGTTCTTTGATAAGGAAATGTTTGCTAACCCTCTTTCCAGAAGCAGAATGGGAGAGTTCCAAAGTTTTGCATTCTGGATAACCTAAAATGGCAGAATTATGATTAATGAAGCACAAATATTTCATTAAAACCAATAAAAAACAACTGCTCACCATCACTCTCAGGAAAATCCGCACTAATTGATGAAGTTTCAGATGCCGATGTGCAGCTTTCTTCTTCAGCTGACATCATATTTACATGTTCTTCCTGCAAAAACTCCACAATCATGTCAATGCAAAGATGTAGTTTGACTATTTCATAAGTTAACACCACAATGAAACATACAGAAGAATGTAGCTCAGAGTCTTCATCATAAGCTGAAGCTGCAAGGATCGCAGAAGTTCCAATTACCAGATCTCGGACAAGACTTTCAGGTCCAAAATCACAATCGCATATTTTAGTATGTTCATGATAGCTTCTTGAGTAAGCCTTAACATCATCCAACTCATATTTTTCTTCAGTAGAGACCACATTTCTATCTGGTGTAGATCTCTCGGGGCTATCAACTTCATGTAAATCAATAAGTGGTAGGGCGGATACATCTGGTTGTTTTAAATGACAAGAGCCTGATGAAACTGCAAAAACGAAATAGAATTTTACTACCACTGAAGTCTACTCCCGCAGTCTAACTTTAAAAAAATTGCTTGCCTTAAGAGCACGGACAAAAGGGAAAAACAATGTTTTTACAAACTTGAAAAGCTCCAAAAAATTATTTAGGACATTTTCAGCGATTTTCTCAAGTAAATGAAGAAAGACCAGTGATTTTAATGGTTAATACCTTGGCATAACTGGTTCAAATTTTAAAATTATTACAAGTAATCATTCATAATGATGAAAGCTTAATGTTAAATCCCCTTGGCGTGACGAGTTCACATCTTAAAATCATAGCAAAAAGTCGTTCATAATGCTTCTTCAGTTCAAAAAGTATGTGCGGCCCCCTCACACCTTACCATTTTTTGTATCTCAAACCAATTGAGCAGGTTTAACAAACAGATAAACAAATTAATCATTAGTTCTTATAAAATCCTGCTAAAGAGCCATTCCTAACATGTATGAAAAACAAACAAAAAGCAAAAGAGAAAATATATAACCATGTCAAATACCTAAAACCAAGTAGGATTTTGATAATGAACTGGAAGGCAAGGCTAATGGCATTAAAATGGAGGATCAGTGCTGATATCCAGAAGAAATAAAGACAACTACTACAAAATCTGCAGTAGTTTCAGCATGACTTAAGATCAGGTTAACAGCCCTTTGTCAGTCATTTATATTAAGAGTTCATTGACATAATTATAGGCTGTCCAATCTCATCTATTTACGTTACTCAGGTAAACCAGCTCAATCAATATATTACACAATCTCAACGAATTTTACTGTGCGCTTTCTCTAAAACATGGCTTCTGTAATTTATGATTTCAAGTTCTGCTGCACAACTAGCTGAGCATTCGACAAAGTCAACAACAACAACAAGCCCTTATTGCCCTACGTGGGTTGGCTACATGAATCCTTTTTCTCCACTGTCCCATTGTCATATTTTCATTTAATTCTAATAAATTAAGATCATTTTTATACAACTTGCCCGAGTGTTTTTAGGTCTACTTTTACCTTTCTTAACATAAATCAAATTTAAACATCTACTCTAATAATAAATCAAATTTAAAACATTTACTCTACTAACAAGGTCATCAGATTTAATGTGATCAAACCATCTAAAGCAACTCTAATCTTATCTGCCACTGGAGATACTAAAACCCTTTCACGGCTATATTCATTTTGCATTTTGTCTCTAAGTGTAAAGCCCCTCATCCACTTGAGCATTTCTTCCATGAACAATAAAAAGACAAAATACTATTCATAGCTAGTTCATTATAGAAAATAGTTAGTATTTTGCTCTTCTTAAACTAACTTATTGTATTGGAATTCAGTTTAAGTCTCAGAAATCCCATTATAGCCATAAAATCAATCTACAACACTATAAATCTATATCGAGAATCCCTCTGAGTATATATGTAATGAATATGTAGTTAGGCTTCAATCTGTTCCGTGACACAGCCATACTTTAATTGCACAACTGTATTTGGCATAAGAACGATGCATGTATTTGATGACTTAAATGTATGAGACGGGAGTTGGAGATGCATTTTTGCGACCATTGCTACAGTGCTGCTTTAGTGCCACAAACTCCCACGAGTGACAGCAGCATGGACCGATCTAGGAGGGGTCGATCGACCATTCCTGTATGTGGATTTCCCTATGATTTGGAGCGGGGCCTACTTCTCTTTACCTTAAAACAATTTAGATGTTATTTCTTCTGTTTTAGATTAGATTTTGGCATAGATTTATGTCAGGACAGCTGCCGACATCAGTTTTTTTTTTTCCTTTCGAGGGCAGTACTAAGGTTCGACTGCTGCTCCGGCTGTATCTCGTTTCCGATGTGGTGATTTATCCTTCCCCCATCGCACCCGACCACTACATGTCAACCTTCCTGGCTGCCGCTGCCCACAAAACAGCAGTTTTTGTTGTTTCCACTGCAGTCTTCCCATTCTAACCCTTCTTGCTCGCTTCCCCCATCCCAGGCAGCCACCCCTTGCTGCCCTATAGTCTCCCGCTTCGCCCCTTCGCTGTCGTTATCCGAAAAAACAGTAAACTTGTTGTTTCCCTATTGTCCCCTGGCTGTTCCAACTTTTCCTACCATGTCTCGCTGCTCCGCTCGCCACCTCACCCGCTGCCCTTGCTGTTCCCAGCATTCCCATTTGCTGCCAACTCGGTTCCAACCCCCACCCCGCTGGTTGTTCCAACCACCTACCTTCGCTTGCCAACCACACAGCCGACCTCCATCACCCATGGATCGAGCCCTAGTGTGAGTCTGTTTCATGTTTGTTGTAATTTCCCCTTCAAGTGTGTGTGATTGTAAGCGTCTATTTGCTTTTCAATAATAATATTTTATTTTCTTAGGGCGGTTTGGGTTAACTCTGGTATCGATGTACCACTTGAATAATCTGTTTTCTCCTTAATTTAGCTTTAAATCAATAGTTTAGCTTGATCAAATATAATTATTCAAAGTTAACACTAAAAACCATTTGCCTAACTCAGTCTACTTTCCATAGATTATAAAAGTAAAGGAATTTGTCCCTTCCATGCCTTAATATAAATAAAACCAAACCAACGGGATTAAGGAAATAGCATAACCTTGAATCAAGTTAGATAATTCAAAAGGAAAAATGCCACAAAAATACTTTGTAATAAGAAAATATCATACAGTACCAAAACAAATTTTGTAAAATAATTATGATTATTATGTTATATGAATTTAACTGTTGGAGCAAAAAAAAATAAAGTTAAGGTTGAGTGGAGAAAGAACTTTAAAAATGGCACAGCGATTAGCACCAGTTCTAAAAGTAGCAGCAGAAAACAGATTTAGATGACGTTTTAGATGTACAGTGGAGAATAAATAAAGCAAAAATAAGAGATGGTTGTGATGCAGAAGATTTAGAAAAAACAAGTAGACCAGATGTTATATGGCTAAAGTTATGCAAAATAACTTGAATCAAATTAACATGTCAAGCAAAACCCAAAAAGAATCAATTTAGAAGGATAATTCATTGAGCCAAAAATGAGTGATGAAGAAGAAAATGGTGATAATGATTTTAACATTTCTTCATAGTAACGTAAAGTTTCATACTTATTCCATAAGCCTCTCATAAATTCATAATATCCTCAAAACAATTAGCCACAACCAATTTAATTGGGTATAAAATATCATTACTTTCATCCAATTCAGTTTTTTTTTTTTTCTTGGTTCAATGATTTAGATAGCCGACATATTCTGCTGGTCATTCGCGTCTCAAAGTTCTTCAAATAATACTCAATCTAATGCCAATTGTAAAGCTAGTTTGCAGATTCTTACATCTACTTCCATTTCCATCTTCTGGATTAAAAAAGATTTCTATTATTATATTCTTAGTACTTCGTCAACTGCAATTTTATCATTGTCCTCTTCCACCACTGTCTTCCTCCATATAATGTGTCCCCGTGTCCTATTCTTGCTGACTTCGAGCTACAATATCTCCTCCTCCCTGATGTTGCGCTTTAAATTAGTAAATCAAATACTCAAGTTACACTTGCACTCAACACCTTTTTTTGTCTTTTTTTACCATTTTGTAACACTTTGGCCAACAAATCTTCTAGATTTATTTACTCACGAATCATTGTTGTGCTCAATGAACCCCAATATTGTCCAAATTAGAGGACATAAGATTCAGAGCCTTCTAGTTTTGTTTCTTCCCAGCTGCTCAAGCATCTTCTACTACTTACACTTCTACTTTATTACATTTTTCAACAACACTTATTTTATATTATTGTGTACCAGAAGACTCACAGTGATAGATAGAGGAGATATTATCATCTTAACATAAAATAAAACTCCCACAAAATAAAGATAAATGACCCATAATACATAAGAAACGATAGCATTTTACATTGAAAAACCATAAAAAGAAAGAGCACAAAGATTACAAAAATCTGTTGATATCGGAACTAGTTAGAAAAACAGCGGAAAAATATAAAGAAAACTTTATTGATGTAGAGAGAGGGTTACAACACAACAAAATAGAAAATAACAACACAAAACAAGAACAATACAAGCAAACACCTCTAAGTTGTATTCCAAAGGCGGTGGAGGTTGGCTAGGTGGGTTGGGATGATTCAAGGGTGATGGCAGCAAAGGAATGCCGGTGGCAGTGAGAGGAAGGTACAGAACTGCAGGGACAGCAATGATGAAGGGTTAGGTAGCAGGTTTTGCTGCAGAACAGCGGTGTTCGGGGCTGGGATGAAGGCTGAGGAGAGGGACAACAATGTTGGACTGTAGGAACAGGCCGGTTGAAGGTTGTGGTGATGTCCGGGGAGCTGGACAGCAGTTATGCCGCGGGGAGAGCGGCCGGGTGCTGGGAGGAAGCCTGGGAAGCTGGACAGCTAGGTTATGTTGTTGGGAAGGACAGGCTGGGTGCTGGGAGGAAGTCTAAGAAGCTGGACAGCAAATTTATGTTGTTGGGGAAGGATGGTTGGGTGTTGGGATGAAGTATGGGAAAAAGGAAGATACAACACCACCTAGGAGTACGATACAGCCAGAGCAACACAACCTCCTTGGAGACAGGCCTACAAAGGGAAAAAATCTCCACACAGGAAATCTGAAAGAAAACACAACAAAAACTAAAAAAACGAAAAGCATAACACCCACTATTTATAATGAGAACTAGGAGTTACTTTAGGTAATGTTTAATATAAGAAATAAGAATTCAGATTTAGATAAGGATGAATAAACTAATATAATTTCAGATTAGGCAATGATGAATAAACTAATGTAATTTTAGATTAGGCAATGATGAGTTAAATAAATTAGAATTTAGAATTGGTAATGACTTATAATAGGAAAGTACAGTGAAAGAAACAGGGAGAGGGAGAGGGAGAGGGTCAGCAGCCCCTCACCTTGAGGACTGGCTAGTCTAGAAAAGTTGGACCAAACTCTCCAGGCCAGTCCTCCATAGTCCCCCGCTTCATCCGCCCTCCATAAAAAGAAGGATGTGTGATTACAAAATTTGCACAGTAAAAAATGTCTTCAGAGATGCCAGAGATAGAATTGTTAGGCAATGGAAGGAAAAAGATGTTAGCCTTAGTTGACAACAGGTGAGGAAAGAAGAATGATAAGGTTGCCTCAGTGGGTTAACAATGGGTGAAGGAAAACGAGCAATGAAGATGGTCGACATCGATCAATGGCGGGCAATGGAGGATGTCAACATCAATCGATGATGATAATGGTGTACAGACAATGGTGGACACTAGAATCAATTGGTAGCTCTAAACTTGAAAGACTAAGTGTTGAAAGGTAGTCAACAATATATGAATTGCTAGTGTCAGAGGAATGATTTAAGGGATCAACAAAAGTGTAGAAGTCTGGATAGTTGAATTCCCACAAGAATCTAGTCGGGGCTCAAAATGATTGTCAAAACTCTGGAATTCTCAAATTCAAGAATTCTCTCTATCAAAAGTTATTGCTAATATGCAAGAACAAAGCCTAAGTTCAAACAAAGTTGAGGTTACAAAATATGATGAATCCAAAGCATACGAAACAATATTACACCTAGTTTAGTGCGCTTGTTTTATGTCAGTATTAACCTCCTATAAAACAAAATATTCTTCAAAAATCACTTGGGAAATAAGCTAAAGACAAATTTGTAGACAATTGAGGTCCTCAATTTAAATCATCAAAAAGGGTATGATCAAAGTTTATAATAAATGCAGTAAAACAGTTAATACATATGCGCTTCACATTTCCCTAATGAGTAAGGATAAGATTTAAAGCACAGATCCAATAGCTAGACTGTAAACGGTAAAACAATGAAAGTTCAATAAGTTTAGCATCTTGACATTCATAGTACCTTAATGATGCCACCACCAACCATCATCACACAAGTTATTGCAACCACTTATTTTTAACATATCATTTTGGGTACAATATCATCCTCAAAGTCCTTATAGACATGATAGAAAGGAACATTTTCTTTTTTCATTTGAAAGCCCAACTGCAATAGAATTCTTTAACATTAATCAGTTTGGCTTGGTCCAAGCGAAGGCCCAGAGTCATGCCAAGCCGTTAAAAGTATAGTTCAGATTGAATCTCAGCAAACTCAGCCGATCCATGTTGATAAGCTTTCTTTGATATGTCCACTCATTCATCAAACATAATCATAAATAAAAAACCAAATTACAAGCAGATTTAGGTATATTGAGGGTGATGACACTTATTTTTGCATACTTATTTCAAAATAACATGCATATCGGTAATCAATAAACCGATTGCAGTTGCTTCTATTTGTCCGAAAGCATTATCATAGTAAACAATCATTCTGTATTAGACATAAAACCCCACTTTTAAACATAAGTGTTGTATGTCCGAATACAGCTCACATGCCCCGTGCTTAGGAATGGCATGGGTTTGCCCTTGTATTTATCTTCAAAGATTGAAATTCAACATATCTAGAAAGACTATAGAGTCTATTTGGTGCAGCTGCAGCTTATTGAATAATCTGTTGATACGTTGATTAAAAATAATATGCTGATAAGCTAGGTGCGGTGGCTATTATAAATTTTTATTTTTTTTTGGAAAATCCAGACCGTAGCCATAAAGCTACCACCGCACCTAGATAGGTAAGGTGTGAAAACGCAGTTTTCAGCGTTTTGAAAATGCATAAGCTGCCAAAACACAGTTTACCCAAACAAGTTTGGTGCGTTTTCAAAACGCCACCGCACCAGATAAGCTGCCCCAAACAGGCCCTATGAAAAAAGTCACTAAGCTCTTGCCTAGCAGTCACAAGGTCGATAAAATCTTCATCACGTAAAAAAGCTAGCATGCATAAACAACAAATACATCAACTAGGCTAATGTAGCATCCATTACGGACCAAAAAAACAAAATTCATCTTTCCAAGTCATTATCTCACTCATTTTTTCCTTCTATATTTAATGTACTCATCTTGAGAATTTCTTGTCAATGAAGACAGCATTGATGCTTAATACTAGATTCATCATGCACTCGTCACTCAAACCAACAAAGAATATTATCAATGGTAGAACTAACCAAGAGAAAAGGAAAGTGCCTCTTTTTCCAACACCTAGCAGCATATCTCCCATGCCATTTCACCAGCTACTCTTCGTACTTCTCTTCTCTAACACATCATCTTCTCTTATCATACTTGGCAACAACTTTCTCTATCCATGAAACTACATGGGTGAAACCACAAACAGGAGTCCTGAGAAGCCTCTAAAGCATAATCAATATCTAACTTTCTCTATTTTAGAACAGCATGGGTGCTCCGAGTTTTTTTTTCTTTTCCTTCATCTTTTTTTTGCTCAGTTTCAAAATAAAAAATTGTCATTACTCCTACCTGCTTACCATCCAGCATATTGCAAATCTAAGCTCTGATAATAGCCACTTCGTTGCTGCACAATCTTAGCCACCAAGTTGTAAGATTTAATTAGTTCGACGAGACTTGACTAATAACTGCAAAGCAAGTATTCTTAGAATTTCATTGGGCTTTCGGTTCTGCAAACAGTAACACAAAAACTGGCTATAATTCTTTAATATGTTACAAGTATCTCTAAGTGAGTTCTTAAACAAAACCCAAGAACATTTTCAAAACAGATAAACTACCTTCCAGTTTTACTCCAGCAAACTTTCAGTTCATTCTGATCAGAAATTTTTCAGCATTCCTACCATCACTATTAATCCAAAACCAAAAGTTCAAAATAGCCTGAAAGGGAGGGCATGAGCTCCAATGAAATTAAGCCCAAGCCAAAATGAATAAATTACGTTTATTGTTTCTCTAAGGATAGCAACCTTTTTTTGGAGAATTCACTTCTTCACAGAAGAATATTCAATAACTAACAATAAACAGAAGGCTGCCAGACGCGACATTGCAGGCTTCTTCCCAACTTATAGCCCTGTTTCATGCTAAGAGCTGGATATATGGATTGTGAATTCAATTATATCATATATTATGTTTTTCTAAGAATTTAGTGCAGTTCCATTAAAAAGAGACACTGACCAGCTGTAAGCATAAATGAAAAACAAATTCTACAAGAGAAGTCATTCCTAGATATCAATGCATTTAAGTCGGTCCAGAATTCAATCAATAATCAATATTTGCACCACTAGCTTTTAAAAAACCAATTAGAAGGAAATTACTTTATAACTAAGAGGTATCATGGAAATAGGTAAGCATAGCTGCTTTTGACTAACGCAGTTGCAAGAAAATTAAACAAGAAAAGAGATTTTTTTTTTTTTTTTTTTTTTTTTTTTTGTCAAGAGCTAAATATCTAATATGTTGTGGAAAATAACCCTACTTAAGTATAAATAATTCTAATTCGCAATAGCAGACATAATTGTACAACAACAAATTGCAAGAAAAACTTGGGCTTATAGCACAAAGCCATTCAACCTAAGCAAATCCTCAATAAAATTAGAAAGTTAGCGCATCTCATTCCATTTCATGAAATAGGTACATATGCAACCATTAAATATAAAAGTTATATTTTGCACATAAAATGTCTATCCTCTTCCCCGTCTTTCTCAACCCACTTCAAAAAGAACAAAGACCTTTTAATCAATATTTCAATATGCATGTTAAGCTTCTTGTGATTGGCTTGAACCTCTTATCCAAAGTAGTTCACCAAAAGAATATATCACATTTTCACTTGTACCATGGCCTGCTGAACTAATCAATGACACATAACAAGATTACCATGTGTATAACGTTCTCCAACAAACACCAAACAAAATCCAAAAACATAAATCGATATTACAAATTATACAAAGTATGTGTGTGTATGTATGCCATCTAGTGCTTGATCTTGGCATCCCTAGTATCATAATTCGCTAAAAGTAGTCATTCTATTTTACTCTTCTGATTTTGTTTTCATATTGTTACCATATCTAAATTATGGAATGACCAAAATTATCTATAATAAGAAACAACACTATTTATTACTTTAATAGTTCACTGTTGTTGAGGATAATCCTTAATATTATATTTTCTCTTACTGGTCACTTCTCTTGCATATACAAGTGCATATGCGTGTGTACTATCAAACATAGTAAAGATGTCCTTTAAAACACTACCTACAAACATGCATGCACAATCATGATCTATAAATCTCCTAATCTTCTCCGAACACCTCATCAATATCACACTCCTTGAACT
This sequence comes from Papilionanthe hookeriana x Papilionanthe teres, assembly GCA_022702705.1. Lineage (NCBI taxonomy): Eukaryota > Viridiplantae > Streptophyta > Magnoliopsida > Asparagales > Orchidaceae > Papilionanthe > Papilionanthe hookeriana x Papilionanthe teres. The sequence goes on along the minus strand of CM040422.1, from coordinate 151,436,358 downwards.
TCTAACCACCATTGGTCTGCTCTCACACTTACCTCTAATTGTGGCTAGTCAATGCTTTACCAACTTCTCACGTCATCATCATCTACCACTAATGAACTAGATCTTCTCTATTATTATAGATTTGTACACCTCTGCTATCAACCTACAATACTCATAAACAACTGTGTCAATATCTTTTGTCCTCACAATGTCAGCAATATATGTTGAAATGTTTGTCAAATAATGTCCTCTATTGACACCCTCACCAAAAGATCTTGACACTGATATGCATATCCGGTTTAGGCAACCATTGGTAAGTTATTATATTTGAGGGGCAGAAATTATTCTCTCTTAATTATATATTATTCTGTTTTAATTTCTTTCATTTTTATCATGATAATTTGATTTCCCACCAGTTGTATGAGGGTTAGTCTGAGTTGTATGTATATTTATTATTTGCTTAATACAAAATTAGAGGGTTTATTCCTCCCAAATACATGCATGGTATCAGAGCAAGGAAACAAACCCTAGCTCTTCTCAAAGTCGTCATAATCTCTCCAACAGCCATGAGCAGCCTAAATCTTACAATCAGACTCTCCTAGGCAGCAGCGACCTGCATTGCGCATCAATGCTTTACTAACTTCTCACTAGCTCCTCTCAAAGCCGTCATAACCTCTCCAATAGTCGTCGAGCAGTCTAATTCTTACAGTCAGACTTTCCTAGGCTAGCCAATGCTTTACCAACTTCACTCTGAGATTCTTATCCATCATCTACCACTAATGAACTAGGTCTTCACTATTATTATAGATTTGTACACCTCTGCTGTCAACCTACATTGCTCATCAACAATTATGTCAATATCTATTGTCCTCACAATGTCAGCAATATATGTTGAAATGTTTGTCAAATAATGTCCTCTATTGATAACCTCACCTAAAGATCTTAACTTTGATATGCATATCCAGTTTAGGCAACCATTGGTCATTATTATATTTGACTAGGAGAAATTATTCTCTTAATTATACATTATTGTGTTTTAATTTCTTTCATTTTTATCATGATGATTTGATTTTCCCGCCAATTGTATGAGGGTGTATATTTATTATTTGCTTAATGAAAAATATATGCATGGTATCAGAGCAAGGAAAGAAACCCAAGCTCTTCTCAAAGCCGCACAACCTCTCCAACAGCCGTCGAGCAGCCTAAATCTTACAGTCAAACTCTCCTAGGCAGCAGCGTCAGTTTTCTCCAAGAAGCGACCCCAATGATGATCTTCTTCAAGAAACAACCCCTAGCGGCGGTCTTTTTCAGACAACGACTTTAACGGCGGTCTCTGTCCAGGGACTCAGCTCAAGTTTTGCAACCCAAACCTGTGCATTCCAGTGATGCAGTTGAGTTCCTACGCCCCAGACGTGTGTAATTTGATATGCGCAATCATCTGCACCATATCTTCTCTCTCTAGTGTAAATAACAAAGACCTTGACATTCGCTTTTTTATGAAATCACAGAAAACCTCGACATCCACTTTTCTATCTCGGGTGCCAATCACAGAAACCTTGGCAGCCAAATTTTCCTCTCTATTGGGAATCACGGAGGGATCAAAACGATCATTTTTTCTCTCTTGTGGAGAAAAGAGACTTTTGCCAAGATAGTTTCCCTTTCGGGTGTAAATCGTGTGCCGGCTATAGACATTTTCTCCCTTTAATAGAAATGGTGTCAACAATAGACAATTTCTCTTTCCAGAGTAAATCCTCACGATGACCAAATACGACATGAAAACTACTTCTTTCTCTTCAGAAGTTACTTCTAAACCTAAGCCTAGGATGAGCTCAAACTACTGCACCAGAGAATATTGAGCTCAACCATTAAACATGAAAGATTGAAGATCATATGATCATATCATGGCGAACTCCACGACCACGAAAATTGATGTAATCCCTCCAAAAAAAAAACGACAAAAGAAATATAGGATGCCACGAAGAAAAACAATACAAGTGTTGACAACACCTCTAAGTTATTTGACATTGAAACTATATTGCATAATCAACGGCAGTATGAGTTGAATGTTACTCAATACTTCAACAATCTCTCTGAATATTGGCTCGAACAAAATATGTATGGAACATACACATGGAGGTGTTCACAAGACTGGTTTTTACAAAATAATTGTTGAGCAGAAGAGAACCATCAAGTTTCTTCTAGAGCTCAACAATGAATTAGATGAAGTTAGAGGAAGAATAATGGGAACAAAACCTCTTCCCTAAATTTGTGAAGCTTTTGCTGAAGCATGAACGAATTAGAGCGGGAAGAAACTCATAATGATAGGTACTTAAATTACATCAAATACTGACAACTCGGATTTATGCACTCACAAATCACCTTAGGACAACAAATCAAAGAGGAATAGACTCTGGTGTGAACATTGCAAGAAACTCGATCATATGAATGAGACGTGTTGGAAAATTTATGAAAAGTCTACAAACTGAAAGCCAAACGAAGTCAAAGGCGATGAGGAATGTCAGTCAAATAAAGAATCTAATGAAGACAAGCCTTACAAACCTAGCCCATTTAGTAAGGAACAACTTGAAGCTCACCAAAGAATTTTGGGACAATATTATGAACCTTCTATTAGCCATCTAGCACATCAAAGTAGTCTTCCATCTGCTCTTATTGCCATCAACAGAAAAAATCGACCTTGGATAGTGGACCCCGAAGCATTAAATCACATGACGGTGATATCACTGTGTTTCCATTCTTGCAAAACAATGTGCAATTAGAACCATAGAAGGCTCATTCTCATCTGTGGAAGGAATAGGAAGTGTAAAACTCACAAAGAGACTTATTCTCCAATATGTGCTTTATGTTCCTAAACTTCACTGCAATTTATTGTCTATCTGTAAACCCACTCATGACATTAATTGTGTTACTAAACTCTACACTAATTTGTGTAAATTTCAGGTGATGGACTCGGAAAAGGTGATTGGCAATGTTGATATGTATCATAGACTATATCTGCTCACTAGGAGTCTCACTTCAAAAGGATCATCCCATCATTCGCAATCCTCCGAGTCAAGTCTTGTATCTGAATATGTTTCTCATAAGAGTAATGTTATAACATTTCTGCTTTGGGCATACTAATTTGTATTATATTGAAAATTTGCATCCGCATTTATTTATCAATAAAAAACCTAATTCTTATCATTGTGAAACTTATCATTTCGCTAAACATAATCAGCAAGTATACCAAGCCTGAAATACAAACCAACAAATCCCTTCTCCATGGTTCGAAGTGATATCTATGGACCCTTAAAAATAGAAAAATAAAAATGGGATTAAGTGGTTTGTCAACTTCATTAATGACCACACCAAAACCACTTGGACATTTTTCAAGAAGGAAAAATATCAAACTGTCAGCATATTTGAAACCTTCCACAACATACTGCTCACCCAATTTCAGAGGAAAATTGCTATTCTAAAAAAATAACGCAAAAGACTACAATAACTCCACGCTCGACTCTTATCTGTTCAAAAAATGGCATCAATCACATATAATCTTGTGTTCACAACACCACAATATGATGTAGCGGAGAGAAAGAACATACATCCCTTCAAAATGGCCCGATCAATTCTATTCACTAACAATGTACCCTAACTCTTCTGAGGGGATGCAATTCTCACATCCACCTATCACATAAATAGAATGCCCAACAGAGTACCAAATTTTAACAAACCTCTCAACACCCTCATAAAATCATACCCACATACAATCATTTACCTCTAACATACCACAATTTTTGGTTACATCATTTTTCTTCATCAACATCAACATAATCAGACCAAACTTAATCCCAGATTAATCAAATGCATCTTTGTGGTCTACTCTTCAGGCAAAAGGGGTATAGATGCTACTCTCCAGAAAGACAAACATTACAAATCCATGGATGCCACCTTCTTTGAAAACCAACCTTATAATCCCAAATCTAATATTCAAAGTGAGAGTTAGAATATGAGATTTGGGATACCATTCAGGAATCTCAACCTCACCTTGCTTATATTCATATTGAATTCACTCGTGTCCCGACCATCACAAATCAACCTAACTCCACTAAATGTTATCACAACTCCCACCAAGAATCAACAACTCTGTGTATGCCAAAAAGAAAAAGACCAATGAGCATGTCAAGTATAATATGCAAAATCAGGAATGCAAATCACCGGGATCAACTCCACACCCCAAGTATTCATATAGATGTTAAATCAACACATCATGAATGCTAAGACGAAGGAGCACAAGAATGCAAAAAATACCCGAAAGAAGAATTTGTGGCATATGAAAAACTATCATCCTCTTACAAATCTTTGTTCAAAACTTGGATAATATGCAAGTCTCATATTCAATCCAACAGGAATTATCTATTCCTGCAAGAAAACACGTGAAAGAAGTTCTCGCCTTGAAAAGAATAATACATGGATCATAACAACTCTGCCACCCGAGAAAAGAGTTGTCGGGTGCAAATGGGTATTCACTGTTAAATACAAAGCAGATAAGAGCATAAAAAGTTTCAAAGCTAGAGTTGTAGCAAAATGGTTCACTCGGCCTTATGGGATCGGCCACTATCAAATATTTGCACTGGTGATGAAACTCAACACAGTAAAAGTATTACTATCATTGGTTGTAAATCAAGACCGACCTTTACATCAGCTATATATTAAAAATACATTTTTTGATGGGGATCTTGAAGAAGAAGTGTACATGAAGATACCTACAGGATTAAAAAACAAAACAAATAATTGATTGGTGTGCAAACTACAGAAATCATTATATGGGTTGAAACAATCTCGGAACATATTTTGAAAGCTTCACCAAGACTATTCTTACTCATGGGTATTATTAGTGTCAGTCTGATTACACTTTATTTGTGAAATCAAATCAATAACTCATGATAGTTATCCTTATTGTATATATAGAGTACATCACTCTTACAGGCAATGACGTGAAGGAACTTAAAAAATCAAAAAGAACAATGACTTCTGAGTTTTAGATCGAATATCTTGAAACTTTAAGATACTTTGTGGGAATGAAAGTAGCTAGACCCAAAAAAAACATTATCATATCATAGAGAAAATATATCCTTGACTTACTAAAAGAAATGGCAACGTTAGGATGCAAACCAACAGATACACCAATGGATTCTACTCGACGAGCATCAAAAGAAGAAGATAATTTCCCAATTCAAAAAGGGAGGTATCAATAACTTGTTGGAAAACTTATTTATCTATCACATACAAGACCTAACAATTCTTTTTCTTTCGGTAGCGAGTCAACATATGACTGATCCAAATGAAGATAATTTCGAAACAGTTGTTCAAATTCTAAGGTACCTAAAAAATGACTTCAAAACGTGGAAATTTAAGGACACTAAGAACCGTGGCATTAAGATGAAAATTGATGCCAGTTGGGCAGGAGAACTCATCGATATAAGATCTAGCAAGGATTACTTTTCATTTGTGAGAGAAACATTGTTACTTGAGGAAGTAAAAAAGCAAGCTGTGGTGAAAAAAAAACTATCCAAAATTTGAGTATTATGTCGGTGTAGCTAAAGAAACTAGTGGTGTGACTTCAAAAGGAGAAACAAAGCACTTTAAGATATTCAATGATAGTCAATAAGTCATCAGTATTTCAAAGAATCTGCTACATCATGATCAAGCCAAAAATATAGAGATTGATCGACAATTCATCTCTGAGAAAGTCAATAGAGGGATTGTTCAACTTAGTTGTATCGCAGCTCAATATCTGATTGCTGACATTCTTATCAAGGCTCTTCCTTAGCATCAATTCAACGATAACCAATTTTGGATGAATGACGTACACAACCCAATTTGAAAGGGAGCTTTTATATGCATATCCAGTTTAGGAAACAGTTGGCCAACTATTATATTTAAGCGGGAGAAATTATTCTCTCTTAGTTATCCATTAGTGTTTTTATTTCTTTTATTTTTATCTAATGATTTGATTTTCCTTTGAGCTATATATATATATATACACTTATATGTGCCTTCTCTCATGTGAATCTCATTATTGAATCCTTGTATCTAATTCACACTACTCTCTTTAAACCAAACCAATCATATTCCTCTTGCTACACTCGAGATCTCTAAGCAGTAAAATATTCAACCACTTCATCTCTAGTCATTTACTTCCAAAGTGGAGTTGTCGTCTTAAATTTGCAGAGTAATATTATAATATCAAAATTATCGCATGACAAAATTATCCCTAGAAGGAATATGCATTGTTTATTAATGTATTATTTCCCCTTTATTGTAGATATTCATTGTTAGTATATTTTCTTTTATTTCTCCTCTTAAATATATATTTAAAACATATATGTTGAACTACTAAGAAAATCCAAAAAAGACAATCCTTCATATTTCTCCGCATCTTCTAATAATGCTAATGAAAAATACATATCAAAATATATCATAGCAATTAGTCATCATACTCGGTAGCAATAAAAGAATATATGTAACTTTCCACCAAGTACAAAAATATGATATTCAACACTTGATCAAAAAAAGCACCTTTCCTCCAAACTCATCGCCATCATTAGCCTTATCCAAATTATTTAGTGTTGAAATTTTAAATCTCACTCCCTATTTATTTTTGTTAAAAAGTTGCAAGTGATGATAACTACAGTTGTAGAAGTTTTCATATAGTGAGCAATGTTATCTTTGGTGTGCACCTTTCATTACGGTTCTTTCACATAAATTTTAATTGTAGTGCTTATTTGTTAATCATGCACTTTCCTTTGAGCATGATAACAACATTATTTAGAGTATAGGTGGGAGATGTACCAACTCTCAAATTTAATCATTTCTCGATTGTATGAGGGTTAACCTGAGTTGTATATATATTTGTTATTTGCTTAATGAAAAAATAGAGAGTTTATTCCTCCCAAATATCTACACTCATGTGTCTTCTCTCATGTGGATCTGATTGTTGAATCCTTGCATCAAATTCAGACATCATTCTTTCCCAAACCAATTGTGTTCCTCTTGTGACACTCACAATCTCCTAAGCAATAAAATCTTCAACTACTTCATCTATAGTCATTTACTTCCAAAGTCGAGTTGTCATCTTAAATTAACAGAAAAATATTATAATATCAAAATTATCACATGACCTAAATTATCTCTAGAAGGACTATGTATTGTTTATTAATGTATTGTTTCCACTTTATTGTAGATATGTTTGTTGATATATTTTTTTTATTAATTCTTCTCTTAAATATATATTAACAAATATATGTTGAACTACTAAGAAAAATAAAAAAAAGATAATCCTTTGTATTTCTCCGCATCTTCTGACAATGCTAATGAGTAATACACAATAAATAGAAATACATATCAAAATATATCATAACAATTAGTCCCCATATTGGCTAGCCATAAAAGCATATATGTCATGTTCCACCGAGTACAAAAATATGATGCTCAACACTTGCTCGAAAAAGCATCTTTCCTCCAAACTCATCACCATCATTAGCCTTATCCAAAAAATTTAGGCTTGAAATTGTAAAATCTCACTCCCTATTCATTCTTGTTAAGAGTTGCATGCGATGATAACTATAGTTGTAGAAGTTCTCATATAGGGAGCAATGTTGGTGCAAACCTTTCATTACCGTTCTTTTGCATAAACTCTACCTGCAACGCATATTTGTTAATCATGAACTTTCCTTTGCGGATGATAACAACCTTATTTAGAGTATAGGTGATACATGTACCAACTCTCAAATTCATCCATCTTAACCTACTAATTTATACCACACTATAGTTTTCTAGTAGCAAAAAACAATGCTCAAATTCATATAGCATGTCGAGCTGCTATAATTTTATTTAATTAACATTTTAGTCTTCATGAATTCTCTTACCGCATAGTTTTTTTCAATGCATTTTCCACTTTTATCACTCAACTTTAAATCTAAAAGCGTATAAGACATAATCATATAGAACTACTCAAGTTAAGGTATGACAATTGGAGCAAGATCCTAACCCCGCATCTCCTAAAAAATAACTAATTTCATGCCTAAACAACTATTTTCTCCAAGAAGCTATTGAAAAACACACTCAAACTAAGACCTCAAACATGGATTAATGGAACAAAGTACTTGACAATTAGCTTAGAGCTGAGGCTCCAACTTGCCCAAAATTCCTTAGTTATCTAAGGCTAGCTCAACAAAACATATCTCTTCAGGCTTCAATCTTTGGGAAGCTCCTTGACTAACATATCGCAAAGTCGCAAACAATAATAAGTTCACATAACTGTTATGTTTCCCTAACTCAAAATCTACAAGCAAGCTTAATCCAAGTACTATTGGTGATACAAAACTCAGTGCCCATAGTTACATCACAAAACTCCTGACTTAGACCTATGTTGCAACAATCAAGGCTCCCTGAAAACTAAGAATCATTAATGGATAAACCATGGACAATTGCTAGAAATATGAACTTTCAATAAAAACTCCATTGAGTTCTCGCAAAGCCTAACTTAAAACCATAATTATAAACCCTAAGACCTGGTTGCACCACAAAGCTCCCAGAATTGAAGCTACGTTTTTACAATCAAGCCTCTCTAATAACCTCGAATTGTTAGCAAATAAACCTTAGATGATTGCAAAAAGAAAGATAAAGGTTTGGGTCTCAATTAAAACTCATACACACAAACAAACCCTCTAAACCCATAGTTAGAGTACAAAGCTCCCTGACTTAAAGCTATGTTTTCATATCAACTCACCTTAATAACCTATAATGGATAGCTAATAAGCCCTAAACATATGGAAAAGGCACGATCGTTTGGGAAGTAGACCGTCAAGCACCAGCCCCGCGTGCTCGAAATAATTGTTCCATAGGTAGGGCAACAAATGTATTTAATATCCCATCAAAAAGTTTCTCTTCTCCTCGTCAATAAAGGGTTTTTCTGAGGCTTAAACCATTAAGATTATCAACAACAGAGATGAAAACTCAGCTAGACCAAAAATTGAGCCATGCAAAATAGAAATAACATGTTTCAAAGCATTCAATCGTTAGTCACAGTTGACATAATCAAGCCAGACCCCAAATCTGCGATAGAAAAGCATGAAATATAACACACACAAAAAATGCAGACCAACATTGACTTCGGATTTTAGCTAGCAAATGACTTACAAGCCTCTAAAAACTGATACTTCCCCAACTTGTTGCCCGCATCATTCGGATCATCTGCTTTGAACTCAAAGACGGAGAAATCCTTCGAACGGTCCCTCATGAGTGACAGATCCGGAAACACGAAGACTTTACTTCGTCAAATCAAGAAAACCTAGCTAGAAGAAAACATCTGACAGATTATAACACGGGAATTGAAGCAACTCAGAATTGAACGGATTGCGGAGAGGAGTGGTGACGTATAGCAAAATAATCAGACCGAAACGGATATCGTAGAGCGATCCGTCAAGCTGCCCTAATTGACCGCTCTGAAGAAGAGCATCGACCAATATAGGAGCCTGGCCTTAATAATGCGGAAATTGCGCTAGGAGGTTCACGGATTAACTAGTCCCAGGGTGCTCTTAAGGAACGGCAACGATATGTCACGTGCCTTTGCACGTGTCTGCGGCTGCTAGCCTCGTGATTCATGAGCTTGAGGAAGCCATAAGAACCGACTCGTTCCGCTTATTATGGTGTAACTCAGTGGAGTTGACTCGTGAGTCTATTTAGGCTCAGCTTGGTAAGCGGCTGATTAGCCAGCCCTAGCTTGACTCAGTTAGCTAGTGAGCTGGCTCGTTTAAAAAGTATTTGTCATAAAATATGTAAAATATGTTATTTTAATATTTTATCTTTAAATTGGCCACTATGGGCCCCAATAAAATAATTAGGCTTAATTGGGAAAGTTCACAGATAATGAACACCTGAAGAATCATGCAACTCAAAGCCCGTTATCATAACCTATTATACACTTCAACAGGGTCATCAACACGTGCTAGATTGACTTGGTGGATTGACCTACCGAATCAACCTGGCGGATTGAAGCTTCGGCTATCATTTTCTCATGAGCCAATTTGCTTGTCAAATCCATCTATGGAGTTCACCCTAGCTAGTAATCCTATGGATTGCAAAATAGTTAAAATATGGATTGTATGAAAATGATTGACGTATACTTCATTATATATGAGACATCTAACATATGTGTTATAATCCTTTCAACAAGATACCGCAGACAAATTTCATACCAAACATATCATAATTTTATATTATTTTCTTCTTCATGTATTTAAGGGAGAACAACATTTAACAGAGAATGGATCGATCAATATAGGGGTCTCTCTCTCCCTCTCTCTCCCTCTCTCTCTAAGGCTCTTTCATTTTGGTATATGGGACCAATTCATATCCTCCATTCTGTCACATAAGGGAGGGGAGAGGCCGTTGTAAAAAATAGAGTTGAGTCCTAGAAAACATCTACATCTTTCCGGGATTGTGTGGACTAATGCATAAAAACGTGGGGTAGGGAGAGGTGAGGAGTGGCAATCGTAAAAAATAGAGTTCATACCTAAAATACATTTGCATATCTTCTTTCATCCTCTTTACACCAGTCTTTTCGAGGTTGTGTGGGCCAATGCACAAATATGAGACCTTATATTCTAATTGGATTCAATATCCTGAAAAAAATATGGTGAGCTTGGAATTATACGTAAGCTCAAGAAAGAGACAGTGGACCTGAGAAAAAATTAAGGGATATGATCGATTGCACTAAAGTGTTCGTGCATGAGCAAACAGATGAGTTAAGAAGATTAATACGACGTCAACAATTTTTTGTCATCCGGTATGGATCTTGAGGAATGACATATATATCAAGATATGATGACACAAATCTCGGGGTAATTTTGTTAGCAAAAAATTTTCAAACTTCAATTAAATCATCTAGAAATCTGATTTCAACAAAACCATAGTCAGATTGATCGACTAGATGAGATGAACACAGTGACACCAATATTGACTCAATCCAAGTCAAATCAAGATCGAATAATTAAACCGTTTTGGGAAGCTTATGGTACCCAATTGAAACTCAAACGAAATCAAAATCTGACAAATTTATAGTCAAATAAAAGGATCACGCAGCTTCCGACTCTGATCTCAACGACCTACAAATGTTATTATAGCTCTCCATTATGACTGTTGTGACCAACTGACACTCCTGAAACAACCATGTATGACCTACATAACAAACTACCCTCATGGTTTTCAACTACGGTATCTAAAATAAGTTGGAGCTACAACCATTATCTACAATATTCATGGTAGATCACTGCCTCATAAATAAACTGCGGACATCACATCTCATTATAATTATTATTATTGAAATATCATTGCACATCAACTTTGTAATTCATTCTTCCCTAACTCACAAGAGGAGCGAACATACATACTCTTAATTATATAGTAAATTAGTTGAAATGGGCTAGACCTCGTGGCTTTTTTTTCCTTTTCAATATTTTTCACATAAAAATTAAGGTGTCTCCTGTCAGTAACTTTATTTACCTGAGTGTGAGCTAGATTTTTATGAAATGCTAAAATACTAAATCATCATTTTACCATCGCAGACCTTCTGACATGCATCAATATTGATTAACTCTATATTTTTTTCCATCATTCATCAAGTGCATAAATTGTTTTCTTTTTAGGTTTTCAACCCAATCTAGTAGACCCTCACTTAAGCTTTCCATAAATTTCATTATTTTTTTAGTTGATCCCATTTACTTCTAAGTTGTATTTTATTGTACCTTCATCCAATTTTCTCTTTGAAGTTTTCATTAAATTGACCAACCCTTTTGTTAAAATGAGTTGTGGGTCGATTACCTAATTTGATTTCTCTCAAATAAATATCACAAAAAATGAACTTAAAATCCCACTCCCAATTTACAGTTAATATCCCATATCTTGATTGTCCCATTTTTATGAACTAGCAATTATATTAAAAGAACACACTTAAATTGAAGCAATAAATATGTTATGTAAACTATATGTTTAATATCAATGAATATTTAATGGAAAAAACATTAGATCTAGAAGATAGAGAAGTAGTTGTAACATGATGAGCAACAATAAATTAAAATAAAAAATAAATACTTTTGTTATGTAGTAATTTGTGTATTTGAATTGCATTATTATGTGTTACTTGGAAACAAGGAATTTGGATAGAATTTTTCATTGCAAGATTACACTACCTGTAGGTTGTTTTTAGAAGTAAATTATATAATTATATTTTACTGAATTTAGTAGGTAGGATTTAAATATAATTTATTTGGTATAATTGTTAAACCAAACATAGATAGTAAGTTAATAAGAATGTGAAAATCATGTAACTTGATGTTGCAGTAATTTCAAACAGAATGTACCACTGGTGTAACTTGTTAAATAACTTTTCTTGTTTGTTTGTTTTATATATATAGTTCTATCAAGCTAACAATTGAATAAAATTATAGTAATGTTCCATTATGCTTACAAATGAATAAAATTTTGATGCAAAAAGTTCACAGAAACAACTCAATCAATGTGACATTCTAGCGAAAATTATAACAAAAAATTATTCCCCCGAGCTATTAGTAATATAATTTAAATGTAAAATATATAGAACTATTAGCTTTGTTAAAATAAAAAAGTAGTTAATTACATAAATAGTTAATACAAAACTATATTGAAGAAGATATGTTTTGAATTAACAAAACAGCAAAGGATTTAGATTACAATTTGTTAATCGCTACTAACCTAGCCAATAACAATTGCTACCATATGCCTAATTAGTGTTGGTAATATGAAAATATATATGAACACAATCCAAAAAATAATAATGTGCATGGTTGCAAGTAAAATGGATCAAATTAAAACAAATCTTCTCCTCTGATTCAAAACTCCTGTAGAATCTTAAATCTTTATATAAGAATATGCCTGAAGTAATGAATTTTTTTGACAAACAATCATGCATATATAGAAAATTAAAAATTGTATAAATCTACTAAAATGAATTTAACGCAATATCAAAACTTGTTATATTTCAGCTTATCAGTTTGTTGTACCATAGAAGGAAGAATTAAATGGGAGGTTGATGCCTAAAATTGCTGTGAAGCTAATGACAATCAAGCAAGTATAAGCATCACTCAAGTAATATACAAATATGAGTTTGTGTGCTGATCTCACGAGGAATGAGGTATCTTTCCAAAATATGAAAGTTATAATCTACAAAGCTAAAGTATTTAAATTTTGGATATTTTAAGTAAGGATATGGTTTGAGCAGCTGCGGCTTATCCAAATAAGCAGTATATCTTGTTAAGCTGCTAATCAGCAGCTGATTCAGATAAGTTGGTGTTGGTTGCCAAATTAGATGTTTTTTAGTCGTCGGAATAGGTATCTTGATGCCCGATTTAAAATAGATTTAATTTAATATGTATATATAATTTTGGAAGATATTATTTTTAATATTAAAAAATATGAAATCAAACTAATCTCAAACATGCAATAATTTAAATAATCAAGCACTACACCACAAGCCATATACTTATCCCGAAGAACAAATACATTGCTTAATGGTGAGACTTGATCAAATAAACTAAAGAATCCATGAAATTCGTTTTGGTCTGCAAAACCTTTTTATGTTGACCGACAAGTTCCCCTATATAATATGAAACTAGATAGGCTTTATATTAAGCTGTGTAAGGGAATGTCAATAGGGAAGGTGCAAATTTGGAACATTTTATTTTCAGAATCCAATGGAAGAAAAGTAGAGGAAATCACAGATCCTAAGACGAACCTCGGAGACCTCCAAACCTATCCTATGGTTTGACTCTGATTTATAAAAGATATTATTTGATATTCATCCTGCCGATTTTATTAAATAGGACTTACATTTGCATAATCAGTCTTATGCAGATGAAGTTAGAGCTTATATTGCACGGTGTGTAGAGGCCTAAAGAGAAAAGTGAGGTTTTATGTCACACTAGGTGAACTATCTCGAAGTCCTATGACTTGTTATTTATTTCTAAGAAGATTTGTTGTTATAGAGGTGTTTGCTTCCTCGTCGTGCTACCCACAGTGTTTGTTACAAGCTCTTCGTCACAGCAGGTGAAGTTTTAGAAGTGTAAAATACAAGAGGTTGAGAGATGTATCATGGTTTAGAGTTCAAGTTTTCTAATGTGTCAAGTTTAATGTCACATGTCTTATTAAGGGGGAATTTAAGTTGATTATAGCGACACTGATTAGGATCTCACGATTCTCTCATTCTATAACCACTATTTTCTTCGAATTCACTTAATCCAGAAGAATTTACCAAATTCAAATGAATGAGTTCAATACTTTCATCCAGACCATAGGAAATCTTATTAGTAACCGTAGATTACCTCCTCCGAGGGATTTCCGATCATCCAAAGAGACGTTTTAATTTAGTTGCAATTGTTATGTTTTCATTTTGTTTGTGATAAATTTTGAGTTGTCTTATATGTTTTCTTGTTAAGAATTGATTTTTTTTTTGGGTTTTGGCTTTGGTTTTGACATGCAAACTTGATTTTGCAAAAGTATGAAAGTAAAGTGCAAGAAAGTAAACAAAGAAACTTGGAGCATATAAAATGTAAATGCGTACCAGTTCTATTCTCGCACTCCAGCTAAAAGATTAGCTTTTGACATTGTATATATAATTTTGTCGAAAATTAAAATTGAATGAAAGGAAAGCAGGAAGTACATGTTTGAAGTATGTCTGAGGCTTATATCATAACTTGGTGGATCCCTGTTTGTTCATGTAGAGGATGTCTTTCCTTAGCAAAGCATAATAAGTTTAGTTGCCCTCCAAAATATTTAGAAGACTTGTGAAAAGATAACCCTTCTGAAACATCTCAAGTTCATTTGGACTTATTATATTGCTAAATAACTCATCCCATTATACCCTAATGTTTGGTGAACCATGATGTTTTGATTATCCCTTTAAATGGGGTAATCATCATATGATGTTTCATTTATGAATTATGTGGGTGAAGGCCTCTGAGGGCAAATTGATTTATTAATAATTTAGCTAATTAATTTAGAGTTGGGCTTGTAGTGTTTCAAAGATGTTTGAAGTTGATTATATTTCCTTTTCTAATGCTTCATTAGATCATTTAATTCAAACCTAGTTCACTACTGAGCCATTGAGACCAAAGGGACAAATTTACACTTTTAGAAATGTTATGTTATATGTAATGTGATCCATATTGAACCATTGAATTAGCATTAAACCGGTTACTTGGGGTTCTAAATTGGAGAATTATTATCTGCCAAGGTTAAACCCTTCACCTTAGCATCTTCTAACTCAATCATTTTTCAAATTTTCTTAATTAATGAAATTACAATTTTACCCTTATTGTAGAAAAGTGAGAAATTGGTTTCTACCACTTAATCCCTTATGTTTCAATCATCTAGACAAGTTAATTTATGATCATTAATTGCTCGTTTACCCTTGATTAGGACTAAATATTAATTAAAGATTAAATTTCATAATTATAATTTTGCCCCTAAAGGCCTTATAACTTCATAATTCATTAAATTTAACTTATATGATTTTTGAAATTTTTATGTTATCCAACTTATGGGTCAATTAAAACATCAGATGAGAAAATATGATTTTCTGAATTTATATAATTTGTATAATTTTTTAAATGCAAAAATAGGGATTTTCAAAGTTAAATCAATCAGTAATTCTCTTTCTTTCTCCTTGCATATGGGAATTAGTCTTGAGGGATAAGATTTCTTTAAAGACTTCTTTTTGTTTTAAAAATTGTAATGGTATTTTCATCGATTCTTCATTAACTTTACAAATTGGCTATTTGTGAGGTTAAAATCCGTTGAAAAACATAATGACCCTAGAGGTCTATGATTTCACCTAACGAGTGAATACCACATTTTAACTTAGGCAGAGCCGTTGCGATCACCTGAGGGAAGTGCAAATAGATATGAAGATAATTTTTTATTAGCGTAGGATTGATGTCTCTAGGATGACAGACTAGATTCTTTTATCAATTTGGTTTAAAGTTCAGATCGTAATGGTCCCTAGTAGGTTCTATATAGAGGACATAGTGGGTACTCTGGAGGTGAGAGGCCATGATCTACTCAGCATTACTACACATGCTGGAGACAAACTTTAGATCAACCATTGTTCTTTGCTAGCACCAAGAGGGGGTAAAGAATATGAATGCTCATATTTGTCACAATACATCATTTTACACTTTTAATCATTCAAATCCTACATTGATTAACATCTCTTTGCAAGGGGAAATATCTTTTCATAAAATCCAATATCGCTATTAAACTTTGGTGGTCATTTGCATTTTATCAAACTTTCAAATATAGTTGTTACTTTTTGCTTAAATTTAGTTTTAACAATTGCAAACATGTCGACTTTGTTCTCCTATTATACTTATATGTTATTTAAATAAAGTTTTTGCAAGTTAAATATTAAAAGTTGCACTTTCTCTGTGGGATCGATAGTGGGTTTTTAAATGAAATCCTTTATTACTTGAAACGATACGTATACTTGTGTAGTAACCCTAGTGTGAAACATATTATATATTGCAAAAATCATTTCATTTATTCACACTAGCTGCTAAACATAATTTAGGATAAGTTTTTGGCAATTTTAAGGTGAGTAAATTTTAACTTAATTGCGGGTCGAGTCAATTCCCAAAATCAAATGTGTTTATAAGTAGGGTCGAAGCATGTGAACATAAACAATTAGAGTAAAAGTTGGTTTTTCTATACTCAGGAATGTGATTTTGACGTCGCTGATGAAATTGCCAGTGTGATGGATCAGGAATTTCATCCTCAATTCCTCTTGAACCAACACTGAGCTGATGAAGTCAGAACTGACTCCCACATATATATAGAGTTTTTTGTTTGGCTTCGGACTTTGAAGTAGTAACTGTGAGGCTGAGGAGACTTTCAGCTTTTGGAATGTTAGTTTGCATTCAATTGACCTTTCAAAGCTCTTTTACTTGTTGAGCATTTTAAAGAATGTTGCATATTTGTCACACAAAGTTGAGATGAATTAGCTCAGGCCTGCAATATGATCAGTCAACTTTTACACTTTATTTGGTACTTTGAGAGAGAACATGTTGAAAAATGTCTACATTTTTTTTGGATTGGATTTTATCCTCTATATAGTCAGAAGGTATCCGAGAAACTTGAATGTGAATGTGTCAAAAGTTCATTTTATTGGATTAATTCTCATATTATATTTTTATAGGGTTTCAAATGTTTCTTTTAAATCTTCTATGAGTTGTTCGACTAATTGCTTTTAACCAACATATCATCCACATACACTTAAATATTGTGTCCTTTCTCCTTAGAAAGCATTACATCCATGAGACATTGGTAGGTAATTGACCCACTTTTTAATGTTTACAAAAATAGCAACGGCGCCAAAAACTTGACCCGCTTTTTAATGTTTACAAAAATAGCAACGGCACCAAAAACTTGATCCCGCTTAATATATATTTAATTTTATGATGGAATGTATAATGTGGATTCTACGCAAGTATACGTATCGTATCAAGTAATATAGGGCTCTAGTGGAGTCCTGGTTATCGATCCATGGGGAAGTTTTAAAAGATTTGTAATGACTAAATTTAAAGGATTTACTTACTAATATAATATACGGAATTTAAAATACTTAACTAAAGCGATCTAAAGAAAATTAATGCTTTAAATAAAGTTGATTTAAAGATTTCGGAAAAGTATCTTTCCCTTGTTTTTAGAAACTTAAGTGAATGATGAATTCAAATAGATTTTTTTATTGTATTGTGACAAATATGAGCATTCATATTCTTTACCCATTGGTCCGGGTGCAAAGAACATTGACTAGTCCCATGCTTGATTATCGAATCTGCGCTGAAGTTGGGAGGATACTTGCTGCCACTTGAGCTCCCACGTTCCCCTCACTGATGGCTAACATCTACACTTCAGCTCTCAAACAATAGGACCAAATTAAATATTTTAGTCCATCACACTAAAATGTCCAATTCTACGTCCGATAAATAATATTTCCCTATTTATTTGCACCCTACTTCCAAGGCTATTGACTTCCCTGAATATTCGATGTAATTTTTACTATAGTTGATAATTCAACATATTTTAACAATTCAATTAGTCAGATTGAAAGTAAATTAAGTTTTAAGTAAAAGATTATCAAAATTTATTTTAATATGTTAGGCACTTCTATTTAATTTCATCAATTCACATAATTTCATAAACAAAGAGAAAGACTAAGAAAACTACTCAGAATGCATGGGAATTAAACAAAGCATGAATTTCATTTAAAGTTAACAACAATAAACAAAGATACTTATCTCAATTTCCTCCCAAGCAGACTCCTCGAAGTTCCTTTGACTTTTCCTTCTAGTACGACACACTTCTTAACTCACTACTTACACTTACTCGCACTAAACTTCGACTTAGACTCAAAAGCACATTAATAGAATACTCTAAGACTCCTAAAAATAGACACACTACATACTAAAATTCGTCCTCTATTTATAGAGGTAGACAAAGAGTCCAAGGGGTACTTAAGCACCTCTTCGAAAAGCGTCCGGGTTCGATGTATCCGACATTTTGAACGGTCTCGCCGTCGGCGAGAAACGACCTCGCCGTCAGCGGGCTTCTAGAAGGTCTTCGAGCCGCTCGATCTCGTCGTCGGCGGGCTCGGGCTCGATTGTCGGTGAGGTAGTTGCAAACCTTTAAGAAATTCTCTTTATAATCTCGCCGTCGGCGGGCTCGATTTCGCCGTCGGCGACCTAGTTCATTTTGCATGTATTTCTTCCTTTTTGATCCAAATTTACTCTATTTTATGTTTTTTTTCTTCCATCACTTATAAATCTTCGTTCATGCAATAAAATAAAGAAAATACATTTCTTTAAAGTGAAATTTCATAAAAAATAGGTATGAATTTCATAACATATTTTTCTGTGATCAAAATCCCCCAAACTTAATTATTACTTGTCCTCAAGTAATTTTTATACTAAATAAAAACAATGATTTTTGTAATAGAATTTTTTTATTCAAATAAACTATGAATTAAATTTAAATAATACTATAGTAAAGTTAAATAGAAATATTTTTAAGTAATTAAATTAACTTTATAGATATAAGATTATTTAGTTATCGAATCTAAGATTTCATATCTCTATTTATTTTATGAAAGACTATATTAAAAAGAGTAATTTATTTAAGATATTTAGATGATAGGAAGTTCGAAAAACATTATTTAGTAAAATACTAATTCATATATATAAGTTTTGAAATATATTTGAATTTTACCCTTTAGGTTGATTCCATTGAAGCCAATTTTTGATAAGGCATCTCCTCAAACTTCTCCTCACTTATATTTTTTTCTTTTACTTTCTTTTTTTCTTTTTGGATTGATTTTCAATCATTCTCTTTTTCTTTTTCAAGTGAGGATTAATGTATCTAGATAGCCTGTTAATAATTTTGAACTTCAACTTTCTCTTCCTAAATTTGAAACTTAAAATATTTCTTTGCTTATATGTATTTCATAACATTTACTTCATTGAGTTTCAATCTCTTCTTTTTCACTTAAATACTTAAAAATTTCAATTTTAGAATATAGTTTCCCTTACTTTAAATAGTTTACTATATTCTTATTCCTTTTAACCAAATATCTTATTCTATTAAATTAATTTGGATTTCTAGAAATATTCTATTCAACTTTCCATAATAATTATATAAATTAATTCAAGTTACTGAATTAAAAATTATTACAGAAAATCAAATGATAATAATTTTTTTTTAAACATAGAAATTGAGAACAATTTAATAATTAAATTTGTATTTTTCCTCCCCCAAACTTAAATTTTTCTATCTATTTCTAAATTGTGAAAAGGAAAATATACAATGAATTTACATCATACCTTTAAGCTTTAGGTATTTCTTTTCCTTGAAATTTTTGCAGGCTTTTTATTATTTAAAGAACATGTACTGTTAGTATTCTTACACATATATAGTATTTAAAATAGAGTGCTGGGTAAAGAAATTTTGAAATAAGTATAAAAACACAAACAGATTAAAACTTAATCTACTATTACACATCCAATCAATTGGGTTACTAAAACAATCTAAAAGTAAAGTTCACAATTTATAAAACTTAAACAACACATTTAAAGAAAAACTAACATGCTACCTTAAAGAGAATTTGCATACTAAAAAAAATCTAACATAACAGCTTAAGCAATTTAAAACAAACACACCAACTCCATAGTCCACAGAAAGTATATAACAATTACACACAAAATAATAAAGTTCTTAAAATAATAATTAATCTAAACAAACCAAATAAAGTCTCTAATCTTCAGCATCAAAATCCCAAACTATATCATCTCAATGATCTCCAGGCTGAGAAGGCTGAGCAGGCTTATATCGTGTAGTAATCTGGGGCATTCAGGAAAGACAACATCTAATTCACCTCTCCTGTAACGACGTTCATCCTCATAATATGCTATTTCGTATTCTGAATGTCGCTGGAGATATTCATTATCATAATCATGTCTTCTCTCTAAGCCTCCAATCCTTTGGTCCATATGCTCAAGTTTTTCTTCTATTTTCTCAAAACTTTTCCGTTGTAAAGTCATCTCATTCATCAAATCTTGAAGAGTAGGAGTACTATAGGGAGGTGGGTCATAACTAGTAAAGGGAATATCTCTACTTGAAGAAGGTACATAGTTCCTTGTCCCAGATCTCCATCCTTCGTAGGATTCATATTTCTTAATATTAGCCAGAGTAATGGGTTTCATAAGCTCAACCCATTCCTCATCATCTCTTGCCTCTACCCCAGATAATTGGCAGAGTGCATAGATAAGACCAGGATGTCCTAGTCCTCCTACACTTTCACTTCTTGTGGTGGCTAATATATTCTTATAAATTACACTTCCCACATTAATACTTTTTGGTTACGAATACGAAATTCGGAAGCTGCTTCATCTCTTGTTACCTCACTATGGTGGTAAGTAGGTAACAAAGTAGAACAAATAAAATAAGTGTCGAGCTTTAGATGACGCATTTAATATAGAAAGAGGAAGTTTACCCGTTCTCGTCGCTTTATCTTCCAAACTCCTTTCCCGTCGATGAGAAAGTCGATCACCTCTTCCAGGTAGTCCTTCCATAGTTCCAAATGTATCATACTCACTGGTGTAGGTGTCTCGTACCTCGTAATAAGCATTTATTCTTGCGGCACGAATTCCACAAAAATCCTCTAACCTTAAGCGGGTGCATCTTCGACTCGTGTCGGGTTCGCATAAAATTCCTTTACCACTTCTACAGCGGCTCTGTTGGTCATGAAACAGAAATTTTCCCATCCTCTTTCTTTAATTATTCGCTCAACTTCTCATCCAGGACTTTTGAAAACTCGATCTTGAATACATGTTCTGGCTTGAATATTGTGAAAATATCCTGATTGTGCCCTTGCATTCACAAAACGAGTTTCGTCGTAATCCAACCTTCGTCTTTATCGAGGAGCCATTTCGTTCGATCTATGAAAAATCACAAAAATTCTAACTAAACTTCCAATTATTACTAAAATGGCTTCCTATAGTAACTAAAATCCATTTAAATCGATCTCCATGAATTTCTTCCAAGTATTTTCTCCATATTTCGAATTTTTCCAAAATTTCCCAATGTAGAAGAAATTCATGATGAAAATAAAAAATTTTTGCATAAGAGTGAAGCACTTACCAAGGGGAGATGAAATCTGGCGTCAAAAAGTGTTGAAATAGCCTCAAATCCAAGATCTCACGAGCCCTAGGTCGGTTTTTTTCAAAGTTTTGAGGAAGGGGATGATGAATAGTGTCGGTTGACTGGTCAAATATAGGACATTTCGCGATCTCGCTGTCGGCGAGCTAATTAATTTACCAAGGCCAAAGTTTCTGGAAAATCTCGCCGTCGGCGAGATCGTTCTCGCTGTCAGCGGGTTTTCCCTCGCTGTCGGCGGGATAATTCTCGCTGTCGGCGAGCTCCCAAAAATTTTAAATATTTTAAATTATTCATTCATTTTCAACCTCGGTTTGGCCCTAATTAATCTTCTGATCACTTAATTTGATAATTTAGTATGAAGACTATATACTTATACTCACAAAAAGTTCACACAAACAATATAACATTATATATGAAATCCATAATACTTACAAACTTCACACTTTTAAACACTAACACTTAAGACTTCAATACTTCAAACTCTCATAAATACTCAGCATTGCAATCCACACCACAACACTCTAAATGCTGAGACATAACAACATATAATTTCATCAAATCTGAGATGATCAAATTTAAAGTTTAAATCATAGTAAAACCTAAATCCAAATCAACACATATATACACACAAATATAAGCATAAGATAGAAATCTTTACTACTCCTCGATTGTCCGAACTAACATCCTCTCCGATATTCCCGATGTGACGCGAGTGCACGAATAGATTGTAGAAAGGCACGAAGGGAATTACGCAAGTAGATTCTTCATCAATCCACCCTTTCGAGTCTCAGGTAAATGAATAAAGCTGGCCTCCGGATGTCCGAGTATGATCAAAGTGCTCCTTCATCCTCCGATTAATGTGATAAAACATATCGGAGATATTATCGATGGAATTCATCACGTTTTGCAATTCTTTCTCTAATCCTTTAATCTTTTTCAGAATGAAATTTGTTTTATCAGTAAGGGGCCTCACTAAAGAATTGTTCTGTGATGCTCTATTAGAAATAATGGTAATCTCATCATTGTTATCCAAAGTTGTAAACATATCCGTAGGATTGAGTGGTTTCCATGGCAAAAGTACCTTTTCCCACGCCTCATAAGAAACTTGGTATTGACTGCATAAAGCAAATATAGTCTATGGGTGTCCAAGTCCATGAACTGACCCATGCACAATCAATCTCAATGCAGACTTTACTATAATTGATCCAACATCGATAGATAATCCAATTTGAATACAGTAAATTAATATAGCGCATTCCTTTGAAACTTTATTTACCCTCATAGTGGGTAATAATTTTAATGAGATAAAGAAATGTCAATGCTTCGAGACAGGGTTAAGAAGTGATGCGAGAACCGACATACCCGTCTTCACGCAACTCCCAATCATCAGGTTCGTCGGTCAGGTATCTATAAATCTCGTTCATATTGTATCTTGAAGGAACAAAGTTTAAATAATGACAGACAAGGGTATTCTCTATAGAAAATAATTCATTTACCCTTGAAGAAGTAAATGTTACCCATCTTCCTCTAACGTAGACACTTCCATTGTTGATCGCATGTAGATTAGAGTAAAACTCTTTAACTACATGAATAACTACAGCGGATGTCGTATAGCAAAATACTCCCTGAAAGAGCCCTCGGATTCAACCAGAAAGGAGAAAGAGCCCTCGGATCAATAACACTGCTAATGAAGACCGGTGACTTAGCAAAGACAACCGCGAAATTTCACATAATTGATTCAGAAACGTCGTTCAACGCTCTCTTGGGCCGACCATGGATACATGAAAACAGGATGGTACCATCATCTCTACATCAATGCATTAAATACTACGATGGAGGGAACGAGTGTATTAAAGGTGACTTACAACCGTTCTCCGTACATGAAATCGGAATCCATGAAGATGCGGCTTATTATGCACCTCCGAAGAAAACAATCTTCTCCAGAGATACCATAACAAATGAAGCAAAGGAAATTTGGGACAACGAAGAACTCGAAATTCTAGTCCAACGAGTCACTCACCACTCCCTTACGGCGAGATGGTGAAGGTTTCTCCACGACTCGCATCCGAGGTCGAGGCCGGGGACGAGGTCGTGGCGAGACGTTAGGACGATTGGACGGAGGAAACCGGCCATCAATGTTGATTGGGAAGATAGTTCGAAGAAGAAAAAGAAATCAAACAAGAAGCGACGACAATAAGTCGGAAGAAGCCGCAATTCGAATCCCTCTCGAAGATGAAAGAAACGAAGAATATAAATCGATGTACGAGAAGATTAACCACTATGTACATACTATGACCCTGACCCCGATCCATTCTAATAAGATCGAGGGTATGGAGGTCGAAGAGGTACGTAGCGGTGGTGCAAAGCCCATCAAATTCTACCGTGGTGCTCCTTCCTCCAAAACTGAAAATAATGTACAATTTGAAGATGCTACTTCATCGGAATTAATGGAATTGCCTTTTGAGTGGTACTCTCCACGTGTTCGAAATTTAATTCGGCGTGGTTTCTTACCTCGACAATGGACGAAGGGTCGATCACAACATTTTGAAAAATTATGGAATAACTCCGGTCGTCCAACCAATTCAAAGCATGGTCTCGGATTCGGCACGGTAGGATCGGTTGACGATGCGAATTTTGCTTGGTTGTCACTGCGAGTCTAATGAAAACTGCATGGAAACTACGAGAAGAACTCGAAGATTTACAAATTGGAGACGCTCCACGAGATTCGAAGAAGAGATCGAATCTACGATAGATGAGTTAACGGAAGTTAACTTAGGTACTAGCGAAGAACCTAGACCTACCTTTGTTAGCTCCTTACTCGATAAAGAAGACTCCGAAGAAATAATCGAGTTATTAATGGAATTTAAAGATCTGTTTTGCTTGGAGTTACGATGAGATGCCGGGTTTAGCTCCGGAGGTCGCGATCCATAAGCTAGGGGTGGATCCCGCCTCGTTCCGGTCGGACAAGGTCCCGAGAAGAATGTGTCTAGAAATCGAACAACAAGTCATAGCTGAAGTTAAAAAGCTAATAGACGCTAAATTTGTCCGTGAAGAACAATACCCGACTTGGTTAGCCAACGTGGTACCGGACGGGAAGAAGAATGGTCGGATCGGAATTTGTGTGGATTTCGAGAGATTTAAACGAGGCATTTACGAAAGATGAATTCCCTCTACCGATCCCGGAATTAATGATCGACATCGCTTCAACACATGAAATATTCTCATTCATGGATGGATCTTCGGGATACAACCGAGATAAAAATGGCTCCGGAAGATGAAAAACTTACGGCATTCGGAATGCCGATCGGAGTATATTGCTACACGGTGATGCCATTCGGATCGAAGAACGCGGGAGCAACCTACCGGAGAGCGATGACAAGAATTTTTGATGATCTCATCCACAATCAAGTCGAATGCTATGTGGATGATGTGGTCATCAAAAGCAAAGTAAAGGAAAACCACCGTATGATTTGAGAATTGTTTTCGAACGATTAAGACAATTTAACCTTAAGATGAATCCCTTAAAATGCGCCTTCGGCGTCACCTCCGGAAATTCTTAGGATTCGTTGTCCGACATCGTGGAATTGAAATCGACCGGAAAAGATTAAAGCTATCTTAGAAATGCCGCCTCCCAAAACCTTAAAACAACTACGATCTTTTCGAGGAAGTTGGCATATCTTCGACGCTTTATCTCGAACTTGTCGAGTAGGTGTCGGCCTTTCTCGGCATTAGTTAAAAAGGACGCCAAATTTATTTGGGAAGAGAAATGCCGAGAGGGCCTTCGAGGACATTAAACAATAATTAATGACATCTCTCGTCTTAGCGACCCCGGTCTCGGAGTAGACCGGCGATACTTTATACCGCGGCTTTAGACGACTCTCTCGGAGCCTGTTGGCAGGGTCGATGATGAGGGTAAAGAAAATGCTCTTTACTACCTAAGCCGTCGTTCTTGCCGATGGAAATAAGGTATCCCGCAATTGAAAAGCATTGTTTAGCCCCGATCTTCGCCGCTCAAAGCTCGGGCACTACATGCTTTCTCATAAGGTCGACTCGATCTCGAAATTTAATCCATTGCGATACTTGATGACCCGTCCGACGCTTTCCGGCGGACTTGCCGGATGGTCGATGATATTATTGCAATTCGATATAACTTTCGTGCCTCTTCGTGCCGTAAAGGGACAAGTCTTAGCGGACTTCCTCGCGAGCACACCCTTTGCGGCAGAATCTCCTCTCGATGACGACTTGCCGGATGAACAAATAATGAACCTAGAAGACCACGATGATCGACGTTGGGAATTGTATTTCGACGGAGCATCTTCGGCACACAAAGACGAAGAATCGCAAGTGATAGTGCCGGTAAGGCGGGGATCGGATTAATCTTTATAACACCGGAGCGGGGGATGTTAAGATACTCCTACCACTTGACGGAGCCGTGTACGAATAACGAAGCGGAATACGAAGCCCTCATAACGGGACTCGGAATTAACTATTCGAATGGGTATAACGGACATCGACATCTACGGGGATTCGCGAGTTAATCATTCAACGGATCGTCGAACAATACGAATTTTAAAACCAAGACTCGAGCAATACTTCCGGTATGCCATACGAGTATTGGAACAGATTCCGAATGTGACGATCTACAAAATTCCCGAAAGAAAACGCTTTAGCGGATGCGCTAGCCGTCTCGCAAAAGAATTTGCTCGTTTGCAAAATGAATCGGTGGAAGTGTCGGTTCATGGACGTCGGGTCCTATCACGGCTCGACATAGACACAATACACAAATCGAGAAAAGGAAAAAGGATCGATTGCGGCGGTAACGAGAAAACACGGAAGATTGGCGACGGCCATTAATAGACTACACACGCAAACGGGAAAATTACCGAGACGATAGGTCGTTAGCCCATCGAATCAAGAAAAGAACTATGTCCTACGCATTAATAAACAACACATTATACAGAAGGTCTTTCGATCAAATGTGGCTAAGATGCCTGAGCGGGTCCGAGGCTCGTGAAATCGTTAAAGAGGTGCATTCAGGACTCTGTGGCGCTCACCAGTTGGGTCCGAAAATGAAAATGAAAATTAAAAGACTAGGGTACTACTGGCCCTCGATGATGACCGACTGCATGAAAATTGCCAAGGCTGTCACCGATGCCGAGTGCACGGAGTGGTTCTACACCGACCTCCAAATGTGCTACATCCGACAATTGCGTCGTGGCCATTTGAATGTTGGGGCACGGATATAGTGGGTCCAATAGAACCACCATCTTCGAAAGGACATCGCTTCATTCTTGCGGCTACGGATTACTTTTCAAAGTGGACGGAGGCGGTTCCGCTAGAGAAGTGAAAGCACACAACGTGCTACTGATTTTTCGAGAACCGAGTTGTCTACCGGTTTCGGGGTGCCGCGCGGAGATCATCTCGGATAACGGGTCGGCATTCGAAGCACACAAATCAACAATTTTGTCGGGAGACACGGAATCGGCGGCGCTATTCGACAATTTACTACCCGAGAACGAACGGCTCTGGTGAGGCTTTTAATAAAACTCTCGTTCAAATTTTAAAGAAGACTTTGGACGATAATAAGAGAAATTGGCACGAGAAATTGTTAGAAGCCTTATGGGCCTACGGACAACCTTCGAACTCCTACTCGATCTACACCTTACGCTCGGTGTATGGGTCCGAGCGATGTTACCTTTAGAAGTCCGGCTTCCTTCACTCGGGATTGCGGTTGCGAACAAAATCACGACGGAAGAAAATGCCAAATTACGGCTGGAAGAATTGGAAAGCACTGGAAGGAAAACGACTCGCAGCGCTGGCAGAATTTAGAACTATACCGAGCTAAGATGGTTCGAGCCCATGACGGACTAGTCGCCCGAGAACCTTCAAAGTTGGTGACTTAGTTCTCGTTCTCGGAGACATGTCCTTGCACACGCAAGATAGGAGGAAAATTTGAACCCACTTGGGAAGGACCGTTTGTGGTTGAGGCGATCTACTCGGGAGGCTCCTACCGGCTAGTGAATTGCCAAGGAAAACGACATATGCTTCCGATCGATGGACGATACTTGAAGAAGTATTACGCTATACGATGTTTCGAAGGAATGAATTTTTCATTCCTAGAAGCACGGGTGAAGTAATTACTTATAGTAGGGTCCGAACCCAAAAATAATAAAAACGTGCTAAAATAAATAAAATCATGATAATAAAGTTTTCCTTGTTTTCTTTCCCAAATCAAAATCTCTTTCCTGATCTTTTCCCACTTCATTCTGTTGAATTTAAAAATATAAACAAAATAATAAAAAAAGCTGTCTTTAATAAACATTTTCTTAATGTTCTCGTTCTTAGTACGGCCCACGATCCTTTTCCTTGTCTTTTCGCGGGGAAATGTCGAACGGGCGGTTGGTCTCGAACTTTAGAAATGGCGTAAGCCTTGCACTCGACGAAAAGAGGGTGAAAGATGGAGCGATAATAGAGATTGACTCGGACTTCGCACCGGCGGGCCCGCGATACGAGGAAAGTGAGTCGGGTCTCGATTGATCGAGAGGAGCGCCCGATCGGACGATAATGAAAGTGGGTGGCCCAAGCCACCGATCCAGACGATAAGAAAAGAAAAACAAACACCGAAGAAGACAAGAGAATCAAATGCGTAGTCGCTACGGCGGAGGGCGAGCTTGTCGGCGCCGCGCCCACGAAGTTCGGGAAATACGAAGAGCTACTCTCACGACGACTCAACGAAGAAACAAAAATCGCCGTATCCGCAAGATGTTAACTAAATTAGCGGCGGACCGGCGCGACGAGGCGATTGCTACTGCCGGTACATACACTTCGAGGACACCGATTCACCAGGAACCTGAAGAAAGGAGACCAGCTCCGAGGATAACAGAAGAGACCAGGGAAATCTCGAGAAGAACATAAGAAAGAAGGCTACAACGCCACCAGACAAAGCCACCAGTAATGCATGACCTTGTTGCAGAAGCAACCCCGGAGGATGTCCCGACGGACATCATCCCCGAGGAGCCGAGGTATGCAGGAGAACGTGAAGGGCTTGAACCATATATCCCACGATACGTCACCGAGGCCTCGCCATTTGCAAATTATCCCGGAATACGAGCTAGAAAGAATACGGAATGTCCGGAAGAAAACTTTTGAATACTTCGAGAGAATCGAGGCGGGAGGATCGATATACTTAGAAGGCCTCGAGTTACATACGGACGTGTTCTCGGAATACGAACAACAACAAATCGTGGTCGCATCCGGGATTTGAAAAAGATGGGCCGAGCGAGGTCGCTTAAGAGAAAACACTTACTCGGAACCCCGGAGATGGATGCCGGGGAAGGGGAGAATTACAATACGATGTGGATGCTTGCTACAACTTCGCGAGAAGACGGGAAGGGAAACCCACGGGGATACTCCGTCATGGCCGAGTGGATCCAATGCCATTAGTCATTAAAAGGATGGTAAAAAGAATGATAACATGGAGGGTACGCCGGCGGATTGCATACCCAGACGGTTGCATCATTAATATTTACAAGAAGGGTGTCTGCATACCCCGCACATAGATCACCACGACTTTGTCGGACCTTTACGCACGGTTTCTTTTACGAACGAGTGTAATATCATGTTCGGATCGACCTCCGGATAGCGGGCCCGGGTGAGTTCCGAGGGCCGGTAAAGATACCATTACTGGTAGGTTCCGTCATGATGCGAAGGGCAACGGAGCGGATGTCGCTAAACATTGCATACGGGAGTACCGGTGAAGCGGATCTCGGTTACTTTCGGAAGGATGGACGACGGAAAGCACCTTACCACTTCCAGCTCGGACCCGGAGTTAGAAAGCCTCCGGCCTTACGAGTCGTGAGTTACATGGAAAATATCACACCTCCGACGTACATCCATACGGCATCCTTGCCGAGGATGGCTTGGAAGGTGATGTTATTGACCATGTACCTCACTATTCGAACACGGATTTTTGACGGATACCTCGTTGGATGGATCGACAAAGATCATACATAGTCCGTTTTGAGTCTATATGGATTGTATGAGATGTATTCCGAGATCGAGTTGTATGATGTATCTTCAGCATGATTGGAATGTAAGTGATGATGTCACATTTTTGGCCTTCACCTCTTTTGTGCAAATTGACTGAGAAACGCCATTAAAGTTAAACGAACTTCGAACAAAGAATAGAAAAGACAAAAAAATAAAAATAAAATATAATAATAAAAATAAAATAAAATAAAATAAAAAAAGGGAAAATAAAAATATAAATAATAAATGAGAATTATTTTTCCTTAAAAATCCAAACATAAAAATAACTTCAAAATCCACGTGAACGCTAGATAAAATTCACATGAACATTAAATACACAGTTAAAAATTTTTTTGGAAAGTTAAAGGACAAACAAAATGAAAATGAATCTCAAATCGGATCTCACTCTAAATTCATCTTTTCAAACATTTCAAATCAACTCCAAATCGAAATTTATCTCAAGAAGCTTTGAAATTCTCTGTCGGGACAACTCTTCCTCACAAGAGACCCACACTTCAATTTCGAACCCTAAACCTTTTTCGTCGCATCGAAATCATTTCGACTTTTGTGGCCTACCTTTCTTCTCGTATGGAGATCGATTAAGTCTATTTACACGGAGCCACGAGCTTTGTCTGATTTGGTTCTGATGGCATGAGACTGGGTCCCTCTTCACACAAATAAACTTCCGAGATTGGAACCTCGTTCCAATTCTCATTAAACTTCCGAGATTGGAACCTCGTTCCAATTGTCATTAAACTTTCGAGATTGGAATCCATTTCCAATTCTCATTAAACTTTCGAGATTGGAATCCATTTCCAATTCTCATTAAACTTCCGAGATTGGAACCTCGTTCCAATTCTCATTAAACTTTCGAGATTGGAATTCATTTCCAATTCTCATTAAACTTTCGAGATTGGAATCCATTTCCAATTCTCATTAAACTTTCGAGATTGGAATCCATTTTCAATTCTCATTAAACTTCCGAGATTGGAACCTCGTTCCAATTCTCATTAAACTTTCGAGATTGGAACCTCGTTCCAATTCTCATTAAACTTCCGAGATTGGAACCTCGTTCCGATTCTCATTAAACTTTCGAGATTGGAATCCATTTCCAATTCTCATTAAACTTTCGAGATTGGAATCCATTTCCAATTCTCATTAAACTTCCGAGATTGGAATTCAATTCCAATTCTCATTAAACTTTCGAGATTGGAACTCCGTTTCAATTCTCATTAAATTTTCGAGAATGGTACCTAAATTCCAGTCCTCATTCCAAGATTAATACTTAAACTTTGACTCTCTTCCGGGATTGATACTTAAATTTCAATCCTCTCCTCTTTCGAGATCGAGTACCTAAATCCCGATTCTAACCCCTTCGATCAACACTTAAACTCCGATTCTCACTCCGGAGCTGGGACCTAAATTCCGAGTTTTCCTCGCGATCCCGAGGTTGGAACTTAGGTTTCGATTCTCATTTCAAATCCAAATTTTCTCAAATTGATTTTAAACCAAACTTCAATCTAAATTAAAACTCAAAATCTAAACTTACACATCATGACTTGAACATGAAATGAAACAAAATCTAAATCGAAATTCCCCCAGATCATGTGATTTGGGACTCACCTCCTTTTCCCTTCCCCAGCGAGAGTTCAGGAATCTCCAGTCTTAGAGATATACTTGACACTCCCCAGCGGAAACTCTTCTACTTCGTCCTAAGTTTGTCACTTGGACATCTATGTTGGTTTTGTTGATCTTTTCGGTCAACGCCGATACGCGCGGTGTGCTTGGTTAGCACACCACACCTATCGGGGGTCCATTTGTTGACCTCATTTTGGTGAGGTCTTCTCTTCTTCTCTTTAGTACTTAGGATCTAGCCTTAGGCTTTTCCTTTGACTATCCTAGAGGATTAGAATTGGGACCCACCACTTAGAAATTCAAACCACTTCCTAACTCCCTGCAAACTCCACAAACTTGATTGTAGACCCCTAATCACCTAGAGGGTTGAAATTAAATGTGGAAGTTTAAAGGATGAGTTCCCATAGGACTCTTTGGCCTTAGGATTGCTCTGGGTGGCCTGGTCTGGTGAAGGGCTGACTTACACACACACTACACCTATACACTACACTTTCACACACCTCTTAAAAACACACCCATACCCAATTTGACCTCCTGACTCATGAAGGTGATTCACATGGATGGTCCTTAACCCCTAAGCCCTTGGCTAAGTGGATGCCTCAAATGAGTCCCTTCATGGCTCATGTGGGCTTGATGTGGCTTCATGGCTCAACCAAAATGATTTCATTCCACTTACATTCACCCAATCTTCAATTTTCCAAATTTTCAATTTTTGACCCCCGGGACCCTACACCCGCCTAGCATACCCAATACCCTTGAAACCACCAAAAATTTGCAAAATCACCTAAATCACCCAAAAATCCTCAAGACCAATCCTAAACATTGCCTCACCAATCAAATTGATCATCCATACCCAAAAACACCAAAAAATTCCAAAAATACCTCCCAATACCCTCCAAATACCCAAAATACCCCTCTTAGCCAAAAAATCCAAAAATTCAGAAAATTCCCAGAAAATTCCAGAAAATCCCAAATATTCCTAATTTCATTTTGTTCAACTACACCATGGTCCAATTTTGTCAATTTACCCCACTTTTATCAAAACCCCCAATTTGACCCATTTTAACCCAAAATGAACCCAATGTCAAACCAAACCTACCCAATTGACCTAAATTCTGGTCCAATTCAATTCTAAACTTCAATTCAACATCCCCAACACCAATATAGACCAAATCCAAGTTCAATTTGATTGACATTTGGATCCAATTTCACTTTTGGCCTTAAAAGCCCAATTTGGACCCATGACCCAAACTTAGCCCAAACTCATCCAATTCAACTCCAATTAACCCCAAATCTTTTCTAAACCTTCCTTAACATCCCCATAAACAAAAAACTAACATGATTTTCCCAAAATTTAGACCCAAACCCCACTCAAATTCAACCTAAAATCAAAAAGCCCAATTTTGACCTAAACCCAAACCTAACCCAAATAGGCCCAAACCTCAAAATCAAAACCCAACCAAAGCCAAAACCTCTTTGAAACACTCCCATAAACATTTCTCAACATTTATTTTACATCAATTTCAACCCTAGCCCAACATTGGCCCAAGTTAGCCCAATTTGACCTACATTGGCCCATTTACCAAATAAACCCAAATTCAACCCAATTCAAACCCAAACCACCTTAAATCTATTTCAAATTACTCATGAAACATATCTAAACCAAAACCAACAATTATTTGGCCCAACCTTTTACAAAAATTTCCATCCATGAACTCATTCTTAAACCTAAAGGCCCACTTCCTTAAACCACTTTAAAAAGTCCACCCAAGACCATTTCAAAAGCCCAAGTTTTTAATCCAAAGCCCACATGACATTTACCCACATCATCCATTTAATCAAAATCACCACTAAGTTTTAAAATCATCATTAAGCCATTCCAAATCAAGCTTCATGAAAATTCTCCACCAAAATACCAAAATTCCTAAATTCTATTTCCATGAAATTAGACAAAGCTTTATCCTAAGCCATGAGCGAAGCCATTTACGAAGCCATATGAAGCCATGGAAGGTTTGACATGTGACCAAGCCACTAATGGCAAAAGGAGGGCCTCCTTTCCTAATCCTTCATTAAACCTTTTTAACCATAAGAATGTCACACACTAAACCATGCTTAGCCACCTCACCATGGATGGAGACTTCACCACTCCTTCTCGAGTCGACCTAACCGATCCTCCTAGCCCAAAATCGAGCTTGGAAGGGTGCACCAAGCCCAAAATGGTGGGTTGACCCAAACCAAGCCAAAGTGACCTTATCCCCATTCCATTCCAATCCAACACCTTTACACATGGCTAATGCCGATTGACTTCACCATTGCCGAGCCACGACCTCCACAGTCGAGATGGTGACCCTTGCACTGCCGGCCGGCCGCCCGGGTCGTCGGAAAACTCCATGGTCGAGACATGGGGAGAAGCCAAACTTTGAAATTCTACCTTGCCGAGTCGCCCCATGCCCAATGGCCACCATGGCTGTTCTGCCCTCGACCCAAGCAAGTCGATCCCGACCCTCGGCCACCCCTAGGAGAGCCTCCAGCCATGCCTATTTAAACACCACCCCTCTCGGCCATGGGAGGTGCTGAACCAAATCTTAAGGAAACTCTGCCAAAATCATTCCAGATCACTCTCCACACATAGAGCACTTGATCCCCACTGAATTCCGGCCCGATTTCCTCCAGGTCGAGCTCGATTTTGAGCTCGAACTTTAGCTCAGAAACCAGGACACTTCTTCACGGTGGATCGATCTTCAAATTGATCGGTCCTACACCTTCACCGGACCAAGAGGAGAAGTTTTCCATCGAAAGCCCCATCCCCGAGGCCACCCAGGTTGTTCCGGCCTCCAAGCTTTGTGATCGAGTCGTGGTCACTTTCATAGCTGAGACAATTCACTGAGCCGAGGGACTTCATCGCGGAGCTTACTTGGACCCGATCGAAGGTGACACAACTCTCGGATCAAAGCTTCACTTCTCCGAGCAAAGGTATGAACTCACTCTTCTTCCCGAGCTTACGGAGATTCTCCATTTAATTTGAATCGATTTCAATGCATGTTTACTCGTATGGATGTATTCATCTCTTCAAGACGAATCCATAGAGCATAAGAACATGAAAATCCGTTGAGAATCGAGCGAGAAATTAGGGTTAGAAGGTCGACGGTCACGGGTTCGCACCAGTCGTAGACGATGACTGGGAACCGTTGGATCGCGCGTGTATCGGATGGACGGCTCGGATCGCGTCGGACCAGAAGATGTTACGTGAAAGGCGGGTCCCGGGACGGGCCGAGTCGGATGGCGGGGCCGAATCGGAAGATGACACGCGGCGCTTCGGAGATGCTGAGGTTGACGCGGCGCCGACTCGGATAAGTAGAAAAATAGGGATTTTCTCGATTTATTTAATTCCCTAAACTTCAAAAATTCATAACTTTGTGTAGGAAAATCATAAAAATAAAATAAAAATACTCTCTTGCTCGATGAACGAGAGGAGAATAATGTGGAAAAGAAATCATTTAATTTCATTTAGTATTTTATTTTTAATGATTTATTTACCCTCTGCTTTGTTTTAATTCTCCATGCATATAGGAAATTCACCATGGCATAAGACCATAGGGCTTTTGAAGCCTCTGAATTTGGGAACATTCCCTGAATTTTTCAAAGTCGGAGGCCATCCTATGAGAAGTTATTGATTTTTCAAATTCATGTTGCTTGTTTTGAGTATTTTAAATCCAATAATTAGCATGTTGTGAAATAAATTCTAGGAAAATTTGGTGATGTTTCTTATGACCAGAGGACACTAGGAAAAATAGTTTTTGAATTAATTCACTTGGAATAACCCTAATTGGCTTAAACACCCTAAATAGGTTCTTAATTAATTAGAGCTAATCATACATCAAATTGACTTGAAATGAATTCTCCACTGACCTTTAGGATCAGAGGAACCCACCATAAAAGTTTGAAGTCAATTGGGTTTGGTTAGCCCTATCAAATGGGTTGATTAAGCCATTTAGCCATTTTAAACTTTGAAAATTCATAACTTTCAAAATACTTTTCAAAAATTCACCAAATTGGTTTTGGAGCCTCTCTGATATTAGGGGAATTTAAGAAAATTAAAATTTCAATTTTCTAAAAAAGTTGATTTTTTGTATTATTTTAATATTTTAATAATTAAAAAAATAATAAAAATCGCAAAAATAATAAAATTCACCAAAATGTTACATTTTGAATTTTAGTCACTTAGGAACAAACCCCATATTTTTCCTAGGTCTCTATGATGAGTTATTAAATTTTAAAGCCCTAGGGTAATTTTAAAATAAAAAAATGTATTTTCAAGCATTTCTATTAAAATAATTCTAATAAATCAAAAAAAAATCAAAAAATTATGAAAATTGATTCTCTGATTTCCTTGATATCAGAGAGATTTTTGAAAAATATAAAATTCATTTTTCAAACTTTATTTTATTTTTAAATTAATTAATACTCCAAAACTCAAAATAATTATAATAAAAGAAATATAATTCAAAAAATCACCAAAATTGGTCCAAGTGGTCCTCTGGTCATTAGGAATGTCCCATAATTTTCTTAAGGACAGAAACTTTCCCTCGGTCATATTATTAAATTTTCCTTGGAAATCCTTATTTTCCACAAAAAATAATTACATAATAAATTAAATACAGAAAAATCACATTTTCTCCTCTAATGTCTTTATTGACATATTAGTGAAGTCACATAAAAATTTCAAATTCATTTGAGCTCAATTTAGTGAGTTATGAAATTATTAAGCTTGAAGGGCAAAATGGTAATTAAAATTTTAACCCTTAATTAAAACTTTAAGCTTAATAAAATGAAAAGGTAAAATATTTGATCTTAATCTGATTTGGATGATTGAAATTTAAATAATTAAAGGGTAGAAACCTATTAAACAATTCAACAATAATTGAAATGAACTTTAATTAAAATAATTAATTAAATTTGGAAGAATAATAAAATTGGAATTATTAAAATAGGGATGTTATTAGGAAGAGGTTTGCTCTTTAATTTAAGAATCCCTAAATTAATCATCCCAATAATATTTAATTCCTAATTAAAATGATAATCCAAGTTTAAGATTTAAAATGCTAAAAGACTTAATCATTAAATTAAGTTAAGGTTAAACTATTTAAAGCAAACCCTTTTAAAATAAAATATTAAATTAAATTAAATTAAATTAAAACAAATTAAATTAAATTAAATTAAATTAAATTAAATTAAATTAAAACATATTAAATTAAATCAAATTAAATTAAATTAAATTAAATTAAATTAAATTAAATTACATTAAATTAAATTAAATTAAATTAAATTAAATTAAATTAAATTAAATTAAATTAAAACTAAATAAAATTAAATTAAATCAAATTGAATTAAATTAAGCTAAAGCATATTATATTAAATTAACTTAAATTAAATTAAATTAAATTAAACCACATTAAATTAAATTAAGTTAAATTAAATTAAATTGAATTAAATATAACATTACTTAAGACATAAAGAAATTCAAAATAAATCTAAAACAACTTGAACATTATTCCAAACTTAAATCCATTAACTAAAATTAAATCACAACTCGCTTGAACATCCATTTGCCCTCGAAAGCTAGTGATGTCATAACCCTTAAGAGGAGTGTTAAATGAAATGTTACTTCACTTATAGGATATTCAAATGTCCTAGTTCACTGAGCAAGATAACAAAACTTGAACTCCCGAACGATTAATTCATTTGTATAATTAAATTCACTTGGACTTAAAACAATCCTAGAAATATTGAAAAGATGTTTAAGATTCGTCTTAAGCACTTCCTCGATATGATAGGATATGTATAAGAACAATTGAACTTAGTTGTTCTTTGATGAAGAAAATCGTCCTTAAACCAAAACACAAGAACCTAGACGTCATAGGAGATGACTAGCTATAGGATTAGGACCTTTGGTAGAAAACCATAACCCTTCCTTAGCTTTACCTAGGAACTTACTTTAAATGCTTAAATATTCTAACTGTGTTTTAAGTGCGAGCTTGGGATGACGGGAAGACCCTCCAGGTACGCTTTTATTTTATTGCAATTTACTTTACTGCAATTTATTTAATCACATTGCACTTACTTTTCTTGCATGATAAACAACTGTTGCATGAAAACCTACACCTTTAGGATAGTCCCTAAAACTGAAACCAAAACTAAATTAAAAGTCATTACAAGATAAAATTCACCGCCACAACATTTCAAAATATAAAACAACTCAAAATTTAATCACAAACAGAACAACAAAACTACACCTACAACTAAATTAAAACGTCTTGTTGGATGATCGGGAATACCTCGGATGATGTAACCTACGTGTTGCTAACGGGATTTCCTGCGATGCAAATGAAAGTGTGGAACTCATTCGATTGAGTTTAGCAAATTCATACGGACTAAGCGAATCCGATAAAAATAACGATGCCGGAAGGATGGAACCGTGGGATCTTAACCGGTGTTGTTATAATCAACTTTAAGATTTGTTTAATTAAAATATTAAAAACACCTGGATTTTAAGATTTTCTCTAAACCAAAACACTTCTCTCATCTCCTGATTTATGACTTCTAAAACTAAACCTCTGCAACAACAAGGAGCTCGGAGCATGGTGGGCAGCACGGCCATCGTCATCAGCAAAACTTGAGTCTACTTCAGCAAAACTTCCTTAGAATTAAATAACCAAGCCATAGGACTTCGAGGTAGTTTGCACAGTGCAACATAAATCCTCGACTCTTCGTTAGGCATTTGCATGATCATATCATGTAAATTAAGCCCTAACCGGTCTTAGGATTTCCGAGGTAGTCGTCCGATACGACATAAACCCTCACATCTTCGAGACTATTTGTATGATTTTATCATACAAATATAAGTCCTAACTAATTAAAATTGGCAAGATCAAAATACTAAATAAACATTAGGACTTTCCTAAATTCAAACCAAACAATAGGATAGTCGGGGAATTACCGAAGTTCGCTTCGAATCTGTGATTTCTCCTACCTTTCTTCCTTTGAATTCCCAAAACAAAATGTTCCAAACTTGATCCATTCCCTATTGAAATTCTAAAATTCAATCCTTGAAAACTTAAACCTCGAAATTCTTGAGAGCGGAACTACCGATTATTATCGAGAGTTTTCTTAGGTGATTCCCGTCACTTAAGATGTAATTAACTATAGGGACTTGCCCTTATAGGGAATTTTAAGAACCCAGGTAATATAAACCCTATTTAATGTTTTCATATTAAACAGGGGAATTTGTCGGCTTATAAAATTGGTTCGCAGATCAGACGGATGTCACAAATCTTCTAGTTTATTTAATCGAGCCCCATCATCGAAGCAATGTGTCTATTCTTCGGGATAGATACATGGTTTGTGATGCGGTGCTCGTTTATATAAACTATTCGAGATGTAAGATCGAGTTTGATTTCATATCTTAAAATTTTCAAATTTAAAATTATTTTCAAAATCAAATATTACTTTTCAAATTATTTATTTAAATTAAATTAAAATTGGCCGACAATTTCTGTAGGCGACCCC
The DNA here is from genome assembly GCA_022702705.1 of Papilionanthe hookeriana x Papilionanthe teres. Taxonomy (NCBI): domain Eukaryota; kingdom Viridiplantae; phylum Streptophyta; class Magnoliopsida; order Asparagales; family Orchidaceae; genus Papilionanthe; species Papilionanthe hookeriana x Papilionanthe teres. Next base: position 151,397,349 of record CM040422.1, on the reverse strand, counting down.
CCTTTTTCCAAATAAAACACCAAACCTAAAAATATGTCGACAGTAAGTGGCAAGTTTTTCCATATATAAGCCTGTAAGTAGTCATTCCAATCGGAGTTTTATAAGCAGTCCTGTATGCCCATAATGCAATGTCTAGTCTTATAGACCAGTCAAATCTATTAGGGTTTACAGACTTTTCTAAAATACGCTTAATCTCTCGATTAGAAACTTCAGCTAATCCACTAGTTTGTGGATTATAAGCAGTTGATATCTTATGAATAATATTATATTTTTCTACTAGTTTGTGAATATATTTATTTCTAAAATGAGTTCCTCCGTCAGTGATAATCACTCTCGGCATTCCAAACCTAGTAAAAATATTTTTCATTAAAAATTTTGAAACACTTTTAGCATCACACCTAGGTAAAGCTTGCGCTTCAATCCATTTGGAAACAAAATTAAGAGCTACTAATATATATGAGTTTCCAAATGAAGGAATAAAAGGTCTCATGAAATCTAATCCCCAAACATAAAAAATTTCAACTTCTAATATAAAATCCAGAGGCATTTCATTTTTTCTTGATATATTTTCTTCTCTTTGGCATTTATCGCAGGTTTTTATATATCTGTATATATCTCTAAATAGAGTAGGCCAGTAGAATTCAGATTGTAGAATTTTATACACAGTTTTATCTGTCCTAAAATGTCCTCCAAAATCAAAATCATGACATTTTTGAATAATTGGTTCAATTTCTTCATAAGGCACGCATCTTCTAATAATTAGATCCTTACATTGCTTATATAAGTATGGTTCATCCCAAAAGTATGTTTTAGTATCATGAATGAATTTTTTCTCGTTGTCGCAAAGTTAACATAGGTGGTAAAATGTCACTTACAATATAATTTACTATATCAAGCATACCAAGGTATTTTCCCTCATTTATATTATAAAGTTGTTCATCGAGAAAATTGTCTATAATTTCATTATCGATATCGGATAATTCGTGATATTCTAATCTTGATAAATGATCGACAATTTGATTATCGGTTCACTTTTTGTTAACGATCTCAAAATCAAATTCTTGCATTAATAACATCCATCTAATTAATCTTGGTTTAGAATCCTTCTTTTGCATTAAATATTTTATAGCAGAGTGATCGAGTATGCACTAATACATTTAGTTCCTATTAGATAAGACCAAAATTTATTAAAAGCATATACAACTCGTTAATAATTCTCTTTCGGTAGTTCGTATAATTTATTTCAGCATCATTTAGAGTTTTACTAGCATAATATATAACTTTGAAAATCTTATCATATCTTTGCCCAAGAACTCGCTCCTATAAGCATAATCACTAGCATCACACATAAGCTCAAATGGTTTCTCCCAATTAGGTGAAACTATTATAGGTGCTTGTAATTAATTTATCTTTTAATAATTCGAAAGCATTCGGGCATTCGATTGTAAATTCAAATTTCTTATCCTTTTCAAGAAGTTGGCATAGAGGTTTAGTAATTTTTGAAAAATCTTTTATATAACGTCCGTAGAATCCGAGCATGTCCAAGAAAACTTCTTACCCCTTTCACCGTAGTTGGTGGTGGTAATTTAGCTATAACTTGAATTTTTGCGAGTCTACTTCCATGCCCTTTTCCAAAATTTTATGCCCTAATACAATGCCGCTCGCAACCATAAATTGACATTTCTCCCAATTAAGAACTAAATTAGTTTTCTCACATACTTCAAGTACTTTTTCAAGATGATTTAAGCATGTGTCAAATGATGTTCCAAATACAGAGAAATCATCCATAAATACTTCTATTCCATTATCAATTAATTTACTAAATATAGACATCATACATCTCTGGAATGTTGCAGGTGCATTACATAATCCAAAAGACATCCATCGAAAAGCGAAAGTTCCATAAGGACTATTAAATGTAGTTTTTTCTTGATCCTCAGGAGCAATTTGTATTTGATGATAACTGGTGTATCCATATAAGAAACAAAAATACTTATGTCCAGCTAATCTATCTAACATCTGGTCTAGAAATGGTAAAGGGAAGTGATCTTTCCTGGTGGCTGCGTTTAATTTTCTATAATCAATACATATTCGCCATCCAGTAACTTGTCTTATAGGGATAAGATCATTATTTTCATTAGTTTTTACGATCACTCCTCCTTTCTTAGGCACACAGTGAATTGGGCTTACCCAAGCACTGTCAGAAATAGGATATAGAATACCATTATCTAACCATTTTAAAATTTCTTTCTTGACTACTTATTTCATTATCGGGTTTAATCTCCTTTGGGGATCTACTTTAAGCTTATGTTCATTATCTAAAATAATTATGTGCATACAGATTGAATGACTAATTCCTTTAATATCTGCTAAAGTCCAACCAAAAGTTTTCTTATATTTTTTAAGGTATCTAAAAGTTTTTGTTCTTGAGATTCATTTAATTCGGATGAAATAATAACTGGTAGAGTTGAAGAATTACCTAAGTAAGCATATTTCAAATGATTAAGTAACATTTTTAACTCAAGTTCAGGAGGTTTAATAATCGATGGAACTATATTTTTTTCAGTGTTTTCAGTATTATCCAAAAATTCAAATTTCTCTTGAAGATAATCTAGTTCTTCATTTATTTCGGCTTTTTCAATTAATTCAGCATTTTTTTTTCTAATTTTTCTTCATAATATTCCTTAAAATGTTCTTTTTTTAAATGATCGAGTACTTCCATTCGAAAACACTCATCATCTTTTTCTAGTGCGGGATATTTCATTGATTTAGCAATATTAAAAGTAACTTTTTGGTCATTTACTCTCATAGTTAATTCTCATTTCTGAACATCAATCATAGCTTTCCCAGTGGCCAAAAATGGTCTTCCTAAGATGATATGAATTTCTTTATCTTTTTCCATATCTAAAACAATAAAATCTACAATGAAGATAAATTTATCCACTTTTACTAAAACCTCTTCAATTACTCCCTTAGGATATGTAACAGAAGGATCAGCTAACTGAAGGGTTACTGAAGTAGGTGAAATTTCTCCCAATCCTAATCTCTTAAAAATTGATAGAGGCATTAGATTGATGCTTACTCCTAAGTCACACAAAGCTTTTCCATAGAATTTTTCTCCAATAGCGCTGGGTATAGTGAAACTACCGGGATCTTTTAATTTTTCGAGAAGCTTTTTCGAATAATAAGCACTACACTCCTCACTAAGTGCGACCGTTTCATTATCGGTAAATTTTCTTTTTGATTTAGAATATCTTTCATGAATTTTACATAGTTTGGCATCTATTCTAAAGCTTCTACGAAAGGAATATTTATTGTTAATTTCTTCAGAATTTCAAGGAATTTAACAAACTGTTTATCTTTTTTATGTTGATTTAGTCGTTGAGAAAATGGTGGTGGAGACTTTTCAACAGAAATTTTCATTGGTATTAAAGGATTTTCTAAGTTTGGATCTTGTTGATTCTTTTCCTTTTCGATTTCCACTTCCTCTTTTTGACTTTCAAGTTCTTTCTGAATTCGAGATTCTAATTCGTTTCCACTTCGTAATTGTATCGCTTTAATTTGTTCCTTTACTTTGTCTTTGGGATTTATTTCCACATTACTAGGAAATGTTCCAGGTATTCTATTATTAAGCGCGGCAGCGATATGTCCAAGTTGAGTTTCAATATTTTTAATAGCTATTTCTTGATTTTGTAATTGGTTTCCTTGTATTTGTAATTGATTTCCTTGATTTTGTAATTGATTTCCTTGATTTTGTAAATGTTGACCCATATTTAATATTAATTCTTCTATAGATAATTTCTTATCTTTAAAATGAGGGTTATTATTATTAAATCCAGGTGGATAACTAGGTTTATAATTAGAATTTCCTTGGTTAGAAGGATTTCCTAATGATTGTGTTATGTTGTTCATCCATGGTTGATTAGTTGTATTATTATTCCAATTAAAATTAGGATGATTTTTCCATCTAGGATTATAATAATTCGCATAAGGATTATTGGGTCTGTTATTAATAGCATTCATAGTTTCATATGAAGGTTGAGATTCTATAAGTTGTCCAGATGAGTTTTCTTCTAATATAGTTGGAGAGTAATTCATTCTAAAATGATCTAATTTTTTAGATATAGCAGCGATTTACGAAGCTAACATAGATATTGCATCATTTTCATGAATACTGGCTAACTTATTCGGATTTATTCTATCAGCAAGCCGTTGAAAATTATTGGTAGCCATTTCTTCGATTAGTGCATAGGCTTCATCAAATGGTTTTGACATTAATGATCCTCCAGCAGCAGCATCGATGATTGATCTAAGAGATCCTACTAATCCATTATAGAAAGTTTGAATAATTAACCAATACGGTAACGCATGATGTGGGCATTTTCTAAGAAGTTCTTTAAATCTCTCCCGAAGCTTCATATATTGATTCTCCATCAGATCGACTAAAAGAAGTTATATCATTTCTAAGCTTAGCAGTTTTAGATGGTGGAAAATATTTGGATAGATATTTTTGTGATAACTTTCTCCAAGTTTTAATAGATCCAGGTGTTAACGAATTTAACCACATTTTAGCCTTATCCCTTAAAGAAAAAGGAAAAAGTCTAAGTCTAATAGCATCATTAGATACTCCTTCATATTTGAAAGTAACACATAGTTCTAAAAAACTAGCGAAGATGTAAATTAGGATCTTCGGTAGGTGAACCACTAAATTGATTGTTTTGTACCATTTGGATAATTGCGGAGTTTAAGTTCGAATGAGTTAGCAGTTACATCAGGGTTTTGAATAGTTAAATGAATTTCATCTAATGTAGGGTTGGCATAATCTCTTAATGGTCTCTGTTGATTGATATTTTAATTTTCAGGAATATTCGCCATTTGTGTTAAATTTATAATTTCTCTTTTTTGTTTTCTAATTCTTTTAATCGTACACTCTAATTCTGAATCGTAAGGTATTAAATTTTTGTTTCCAAATTTACGCATACAATTTTGTAAAATAAATTTTAAAATAGCCCGTTACTCTAGTAAATAATTTCTTTACTTCCCCGGCAACGGCGCCAAAAACTTGACCCACTTTTTAATGTTTACAAAAATGACAACGGCGCCAAAAACTTGACCCACTTTTTAATGTTACAAAAATAGCAACGGCACCAAAAACTTGATCCCGCTTAATATATATTTAATTTTATGATGAAATGTATAATGTGGATTCTACGCAAGTATTTGTATCGTATCAAGTAATACAGGGCTCTAGTGGAGTCTCGGTTATCCATCCCACGAGGAAGTTTTAAAAGATTTGTAACAGCTAAATTTAAAGGATTTACTTACTAATATAGTATACGGAATTTATAATACTTAACTAAAGCGATCTAAAGAAAATTAATGCTTTAAATAAAGTTGATTTAAAGATTTCAGAAAAAGTATCTTTCCCCTTGTTTTTAGAAACTTAAGTGAATGATGAATTCAAATAGATTTTTTTATTGTATTGTGACAAATAGGAGCATTCCTATTCTTTACCCATTGGTCGAGTGCGAAGAACATTGACTAGTCACTATGCTTGATTATCGAATCGCGGCTAGAGTCGGGAGGATACTGGTTGCCACTTCGTAGCTCCCACGTTCCCCTCACTCGAGGGCAAACATCTACACTTCGACTCTCAAACAATAGGACCAAATTGAATATTTTAGTTCTGTCACACTAAAAAGTCCGATTCTACGTCCGATAAATAATATTTCCCTATTTATTTGCACCCTACTTCAAGGCTTTTGACTTCCACGAATATTGGATGTAATTTTTACTATAGTTGATAATTCAACATATTTTAACAATTCGATTGGCCGGATTGAAAGTAAATTAAGTTTTAAGTAAAAGATTATCACAATTTATTTTAATATATTAGGCACTTCATTTAATTTCATCAATTCGCATAATTTCATAAACAAGGAGAAAGACTAAGAAAACTACTCAGAATGCATGGGAATTAAACAAAACATGGATTTCATTTAAAGTTAACAATAATAAACAAAGATACTTATCTCAATTTCCTCCCCAAGCAGACTCCTTGAAGTTCCTTTGACTTTTCCTTCTAGTACAGCACACTTCTTAACTCACTACTTACACTTACACTAAACTTCAACTTAGACTCAAAAGCACACTAATAGAATACTCTAAGACTCCTAAAATAGACACACTACATACTAAAATTCGTCCTCTATTTATAGAGGTAGACAAAGGTCCAAGGGTACTTAAGCACCTCTTCAAAAAGCGTCCAGGTTCAATGTATCTGGCATTTTGAACGGTCGCGCCGTCAGCGAGAAAGGACCTCGCCGTCAGCGGGGCTTCTAGAAGATCTTCAAACCGCGCGATCTCGCTGTCGGCGAGGTAGTTGCAAACCTTTAAGAAATTCTCTTTATAATCTCGCCGTCGGCGAGCTCGATTTCGCCGTCGGCGACTTAGTTCATTTTGCATGTATTTCTTCCTTTTTGATCCAAATTTGCTCTATTTTATGCTTTTTTCTTCCATCACTTATAAATCTTCGTTTCTGCAATAAAATAAAGAAAATACATTTCTTTAAAGTGCAATTTCATAAAAAATAGGTATGAATTTCTTAATATATTTTTTTGTGATCGGTAATCCCAAGCTTTTTAGTCCTAAAGGCAACTACGTTATAGCAATATATACCATCACTTGTTATAAACTTCATTTTATCTACATCAGCCAGGTGCATCTTGATTTTATGGTAGCTCGAGGAGGCATCTTGAAAACTCATATGGAGTGGTTGACCCGTAAGTTTACCTACGTGTTGATCCTTGCTAATGGGTAACTATCTTTTAGGAGTGCAGCATTTAAGTTTGTGAAGTCAAAGCAAATTCTCCTCTTGTTGTTGCTCTTCTAGACCAACATCACGTTGGAGACCCACTTCAGGTATTGCACCTCCTGGATGTAGCTGACCTCCTTTAGTTTCTGCACTTCTTATTGAATCAGTCAGACCAAAGTCGCTGTTGAAGGAATGATTTTCTACTTTAGGGATGGAGCAGTTAGATTAACATTCAAATGGCGGCAAACAACCTTGAATGATTTCCATAGTGTATATGTTGTTGACCAAGCAAAGGAATCTCAATCCTTCCGGAGGGTATTGATAAGCAAATCCTTAGATATGGTATTAAAACTTTCACTTATTATGAAAGATTTATTGGGCTCTCCGCTGGTTGCAGAGACTTCAAGAGTGGTCTTGCTATTCTCAATACCCCCTTCACAATAGTGTTGTAAATTGAATGGCCCCTACTCCATATTTCTAACCGCTCGGGGGTAGCAGGTATGTTTCGGTCGTTTAAAAATTTATTCCCATTCACTTTCTTTTCTTTTTCTTAATTGGGTATGGTGGTATTAATGAGATATTTAGAATTTTTGAAAATGGTTTTTAAAATATAGTTTTTATAAAAACTAGAATTTTGATTTAATTTAATATATATATGGATTTTTGAAAATAATATTGTAATTTTGGCGAGTACGAAATCAAATTGATTTCATATAAACGTTAGTTTACATAATCAAGCACTTCATCACAAGACATGTACTATCCTGAAGAATAGATACATGGCTTAGGGCGAGACATGATCAAATAAACTAAAGTATTCATGACATCTGTTTGGTCTGCGAATCATTGTTTACCAACAATTTCCTCTATTTAATATGAAGGAATTAGATAGGGTTTATATTAATATGAGGTTTTTAAGTTTCCTATAAGGGCAAGCCTCTATAGTTATTTACATCTTAGATAACTGAAGTCACCTAAGAAAACTCTTGATATAGATCAGGAAATATTTATATTCATGACTTTCAAAGGTATGGTTTTCAAAGAAAATGTGATAGTCGAAAATTCAATAGGTGAATGACTCAAGTTTTGGAACATTTCATTTTGTCAGAATCCAAAGGAGAGAAGGCTAGGGGAAGGACATACATTCAAGGAAAACCTTGATGTCTTCCCAAACTATCCTATGGTTTGGCTTTGATTTGGGGTATTTATTTGGTGTTCCATCATGTCAATTTTATTATTTAGGACTTACATTCACTTGATACCGATCATGTGAATGACCTACAAGATAAGAGAGTTTATGTCATACTCGATGACAACCTCGGAAACCTAAGACGAGTTAGGGCTTATGTTGCACAACATAGTTGTGCAAGAGCCTAAAGAAAGGTAAGGATTTATGCTGCACTAGGCAGGCTACCTCGAAGTCCTATGGCTTATTGTTTTAATTTCTAAGGAGTTTTGGTGTTGAAGATGGCCGTGCTACCCACTATGCATGCTCCAAGCTCATTGTCGTAGCAGGTTTAGTTTAAAGAAGTGACAAATGAAGAGAGAAGAGAAGTGTCATGTTTTAGAAATATTTAAATTGAGGTGTCTTAATATTTTATTAGGGGAACATTAAAGTTAATTATAGCAACACTGGTTAAGATCCCACGGTTCCATCATCCCAGCCTCGCTATTTTCATCGGATTCACTTAGTCCAAATGAATTTACTAAACTCAACTAAATGAGTTCCATACTTTCATTTAGATTGTGGGAAAACCCGTTAGCAACACGTAGGTTACCTCCTCCGAGGGATTCCCGATCATCCAACGAGACATTTTAATTTAGTTGCAATTGTGATTTTTGTTTTGTTTGTGATTAAATTTTGAGTTGTTTTATATTTTGAATATTGTGACGGTGAGTTTTTTTATCTTGTCTTAATTTTTAATTTTGATTTTAGTTTTGGTTTTGTGGCTATCCTAAATATTTCAGTTTTCATGCAAGGTGGCATTGTTGTTTAGCATGCAAAATTTGCAAGGAAAGAAAGTGCAGTAGTGTGCAGGTAAATAAATTGCATCAAAATAAAAGCATACCTAGTAGGTCTTCCCATCATTTCCATCTGATACTTTAGTATTCTTGCAATAGACATTTATATTTTGCAGGGAAAGTAAAACCCTATGGATAGGTTCGTCACAGGCCTACCAAACTCTATGTCATAACTTGTTGGGTCCTATTCATTTATTTAAGAGATTCCTTCATTTAATAAATGTGATAGGTCTAGTTATCCTACAAGGTGTCCAGAAGATTTGTGAAACGGGTCTAGGAGATACCTAGACATTTCACAATCCTTTTCAACTTCCTTGAGTTCATTTAAACTTATCATAATTATTAAATGAATTATCTGTTTCATACCCTTATGCTTAGTGAGCCAGTGTTTTAGTTATCCCGTAAGGTGGGGTAATTATCATTTGGTGTTTTACTTAGGAATTATGTGAGTGGGCCTTTAGAGACAAAATTTAACTTATGGAGTAATTTATCAAATATTAGTGGGCTTGTAATGTTTCAAAAGATAGTTTAAGATCAATTGTGTTTTCTTTTCTAATTCTTACCAGTTAATTTCTTTAATTAAGCCTAGCTCACTACCAAGCCCTTAAAATTTTAGTGGATATTTTTATGTCTTTAGAAAATGAAATTTCATGATTATAATTCTTATCAAAATATTGATTTATCATTCAAATGAGGGGTATTAAATTAGTAGAATATTAACTTCCAAAATCAACCCCCAATCTTAAGACTCTTTTTAATTTGATTTTCTTCCAAATTATGATAATAAAGGAAATTTAAATATTTAATTTTAATGTGACAAAATTGCAATGGGTTTCTACCATTTATCCCTTAATGTTTCAATCATCCAACATAATAATTAACGTCATTTATTGGCCTTTTCCCATTTTGATTAAGCCTAAATATTGATTAAGGCCAAATTTTACAAAATTACAATTTTACCCCTAAAGGCCTTTATCAGTTCATAATTCATTAAATTTAGTTCAAATCTTTGAAATTTTTATGTGACCCCACTCATGAGTTAATTAAAATATTAAAGGAGAAAATGTGATTTTTCAAATTTTAATTTAATTTATATATTTATTTTAATGCAAAAATAGGGGTTTTCAATGAAAATTCAATTACTTGTTCAAAAGAAGACATATGACATTAAAATTTTTATTGGAGGTAGACTTAGACCACTTGGACCAAATTTCATGATTTTTTGAGTTTTAATTTAGTTATTGGAATTATTTTAAGTTCTGGAGTTTTAATTAATTATAAAATATTTTAAAGGTTGAAAATTCAATTTTATATTTTTCTTAAATCCCTCTGAGGTCAAGGAATCCAGAGAAACAAATTTTATATTTTTTTAATTTTTATTTTAATTATTAAAATTATTTTAGTGGAAAATTAAGAAAACTCATTTTTACCCTTTTAGCAATTAATTTTAGCCTTTAAAAATTGATATTTTGATTTTAATGCTTAAGAAAATTTTGGGGATGGTTTTTAAGTGATTAGGAAACTAAATGTAACAATTTGGTGATTTTTAATATTTTTGTGATTTTAATAATTTTTACTTATTTAAATATTTAAAATATGATTAAAAATAAATTTTTGCTAAAATTCCAATTTTAATTTTAGAAAATTCCTCTGATCACAGAGAAATCCCAAAACCAATTTTTACAAAAATTTGAGTTGTATTTTAATTATTAAAATTAATTTAATATTCAAAATTATCATTTCACTTATAAAATTCATTTAAGTGATCAAATGAACTCCAAATGCCATGAAATTTTTATAGGGAGTTCTCTGACCTTTAAAGTACAGTGGAGAATTGTTCTTAGGTTATTTGCATATTTAGTGAACTCAAATTAATTTAAATTCAGTTTTAAACCAAATTGATGATTAGGTTATTTATTAATGATTTAAGCCATTAGAGTTTTATCCTAAGGTCCTCTGATCGTAATGACCTACCAAAATTTACTTTGTATGTTTATTATCATTATTTTAATTATCGTAATTTTTATACAAAAACAGACATAATTACTTGAAAAATAGAGATCTTCTCATAGAGATCTCCCGTGACCTTGAAAAAATCAGGGAAGGTCCCTTATAACATATAGAACAAGACCACCAAAGCTTAAGCCATGGTGAAATGTATACCTTAACGGAGAATTTAAATACTACAGACAGTATTTACTTTTTTAAAAATAAAATATTCATCAAATAAATTTCAAACTAATTCCACATTATTCTCCTTTGTTCACTGAGCAAGAGGGTATTTTTCTTTTATTTTTATGATTTTTCTACACCAAGTTATGGATTTTTAAACTTCTGGTAATTTAATTAATTAAAAAATCCCCTATTTTTCTACTTAACCACGCGATGCTGACTGGATCCTCGGCAACCCCGAAAGACCACACAACGCGCTCCTATTCGATGTCGCCGTCTGACTGGATGTCCATGCGGCCGCGCTTTATGTATCCGATCTCTGCCCGACTCCATCCTGACCGTCCAAGCTTTACTCGAGCAATCGAACAATGCACCTTCATCATCTTCGACTGGTTCATCCCGAGAGCCATCCACCTTCTAGACCTAATATCTCTCTCGATACTCAACCAAATCACATGGGGTTTGTTCCTAGAGTTTCATCTGACCTAGATGAACCTATCCATACGGTTTATACGATATGAAATACCGTCTACACATGTGGTGGATGAAAAAAGCTCGGGAGGAAGAGTGAGTTCAATACATTTTTCTGAGAGGGGAGGCCTCAATCAGATGGTTGTGCAGCTTTGATTGGTCCCAACGAACCTCCAGATGGAGCCTTTTGCCCTAGTGAATTGTCTAGACCTAAAATTGACCAGACCCTATTTCAGGTGTTGATCAAAGTCTGGTGTAGAGTCCTTCTGTGATGGGGCTTTGATGGGGGATCTTCTTCTTTCACTGCTGTGAAGGTGTGGGTGCAGTTAATTGAACTTTGGTGCATTGTGGAGCAGTGGTGAAATGTGTCCTGGTTTCCGGCCAAGTTTAAGCTTTGAAATTGAGCTCCGACAGTGGGAATTAGAGGGGGGGAAGTGGCTGGAATGATCTTAGGGAGGTCTGGAAGGCTCTAGTGAAGATTTGGCAGAGTTATTTTAGGGAATTTCCAGAACCTTGATTTTGGTCATGAGGGGTTGTTTTTATAGCCATGGTCAATTGGCTGAGCTCAGGGCATGGCTTTGGGTGTATTCATCTACTTAGGTGGATGGAAAATCAACCCCAATGGCCAATCAGAGCTGGATAGCTTGAGAGGTGAGTTTGGGTTCAATTGGAGAGGGGGTGGCTCTCGGTTTTGGCATTTTCTGTCCACTAGGCAGGCCGACCACTCCAGGGTAGGTGGCCAGTGGTCAGGTGGGCAGGCCATCAAGTGCCATGAGTTTAAATGGTGAAGGGATTAATGCAAATATCTCTTGATTTAGCCATTTAAAGGAGGATATCCCCTAATTTGGGAGACCTTTGGTCCATGGCTCAAGTAGAGTGGGCTAGGTGGGTCTAGGGTGGTTCCTAGGGGTCACTTGGTGGCTGTAGTGGACCTAGGTTGGTCACATTTGGGATGATTTGGTCACATTGGGCCATAGGTTTAATTTAGGTCACTTGGGTTCGAGTTGGGATAGCTTGGGTTTCAGCTTGGGTTAGACACAAATGATTGTTTAAAATGGTGTGTATGATTGTTATAAAGTGTTTAGAAGAGGTTTGGAGTGATGTTGAATTGATTTGGTAGGTCAATTTGGCTTGGTTTGGTGTTTTGGTCAATTTAGGGCAAGTTGGCTTGGGTTTAGGTTGGGCTAGAGTGAGGTTTAGGCCCAATTGAAGGTTCCAAATGGTTTAGGGGAATGTTATTAAGAGTTCCCAACATTAATTGGGAGGAGATTTGAGGTTTAGGGGAATCAATTTGGTGAGATTTGGTAATGTGTTCAAGTTGGGTTAAAATTGGGTAAGCTTAGTTCAAGTGGATTTGAATGGGTTTAAGATCCAAATTGGGGTCAATTGAATATTGCTTGTGGTTCATAGGAGTGTTATGATGTGTTTAGGATTGAAAATTGGGGGAATTGGTTGACATTGGGTCAATTTGGGGATTTTGGGTCACTTAGGCAAAATTAGAGATTTTGGGTTTGGATTGAAATTAGACTCACATGTGGGTCAATTTGAGCTTGGGTTTGGTTTAGATTAGTATTGGGGATGTTGAATTAAAGTTTGTAATTAAAATTGGGCAAGATTGGGATCAATTGGGTAGATATTAGGTTTAATTTGGTCACTTTTGGGTTAAATGGGTCAAATTGAGTCCTTTGGTTAAATTGGGCTAAATTGACCAAATTGGGTCATGTAGTAGTTGAGATAAACGAAATTAGGAATATTTAGGAGGTTTTGGGAATTTATGGGAATTTTTGGAATTTTTTGAATTTTTGGCCTATGAGGGGCATTTTTTAGTATTTTGGGGATTTTTGGGAAATTTGGCAATTTTAGGTAATTTTGGATAATTTGAGTGGTAGGGAGTATCTTGAAAAAAATTTTGGAGAATTATGGGTAATTTGGGTGATTTTGAAAATTTTGGGGGATTTTAGGATTTTGGGGGCATTTTGGGTATTTTGGGTATTTTGGGGCCAATAGGTTAGAAATTTGGAATGTTTGGGAAACTTGAGATTGGCTGAGAGTGAGTAACAAGTCATTGTTTAGGTTGAGCCATGGACCAAGGGTCACCCTTATTTGGTCCTCTATTTGTTGGTACTAGCCAAACCCTAGCCTTAGGCTAAAGACTTTTGAAAACCACTTACATGAGTTTCAAAAGAGTTAGGGGATCAAAGGTGATGTGCCTTGTTTAGGGTTTGTGAGTGTGCAGTGTAAGTGTGGTGTAAGCTCCAGACATTCCAGGGTAGATCCTAAGGTCTGACTACCTGTAGGAGACTTCTTCTTGGTTTCCTTATACTTGGTCTCTTCCTCCCAAAAACTGGAGGTTAAACCTTAAGCATATGAAAACTCCTAGTGAAGTGAGAAAAGTTTTGAATTTCTATGGGGAAGAGTTCCATGACTAGTCTTCTAAGAAAGTCACCAGGGGAGTCCTATTGCTAGAACCTAGGCTATTCTAAAGAAAGACTAGACCTCAACCAGAAGTGAGGTCAACAATATGAGACTGCTCTACGTTTCCCTAAACAGTGATAATTTCTCTATCAATTATAAACTTCACAAGAATGTGGTAAGTTGAGACCAAGTCGTTGTAGTTATTCAGCAGGGGCTAGCCGAAGATGACATTATATGTTGGTGACGAGTCAACTACTAGGAAGTCCTCCATGTAGCTGAACTGTTTGCCAACTTCTCTCCCACCCGCCTCGCCGCGCACCCCCTGGCAAGAGATCAATGGTTGTGTAATTCCTCTAATTATCTTCCTCTTCTCCGAGTGAAGAGAGGAGGTTTATTTCTAGGCTTTTTAGAGGGCCATTTTGGTCTTTTGGTCATTTGGCGAATAACTTCCCCAACCACCGGATCAGATTGTCCATATTGATCCCTCTTGATAAATTTTTTTTTAATAATTTGAGTTCTTAATGATCTCATAAGTTAGTAATATTGGTTTCCTTGGACTCATCGTTTTGAGATGCTTAATTCAAATATAAATATGTCGAATTTAGAGTTTTTTTACCATTCAAGTGATTATCCAAAGCCTCCAATTGTGTTTCAACAGCTTAATATGGGCTTGATTGGAGCATTGGACCAATTTTGATATGATCGGTCCATCTTGTCGAGGCGGTCAGTTTGAATATGAACTTTCTGAAATGGAGTCCAAAACAATCTTTAATTTGATTTTAGAAGATTCCTCATAAAAATGCATTTGGGATTAATGTTATATGATAACAAATTTTTGACATATTCGTTTCCCCTATTTCTAGGCGATGTTATTTATGTTGTTCGAAAATATGTAGTTAGTATTGAAAATATCTTCAACCTAATTTTAAATTTTTCATAAATTTATACGTTTACAAAATTTAAGTTGTCATAGACGTGTCGTGAAGTTTTGATGATGTTGTTGTTGTCACTATTGATGGTAGCAGCGGTCGTGCAACTGTGGTTCAAATTGAAAAGTGTTGGTCGGGCAGCGGTGATCCAGTGATGGCAAGGTGGTTGCCAGACAACGTGGTTGTGGTCACTGCTAGGCAGTGATGACTCAGCATTTGGGTGTGTAGGCATGCATGCCCGAGTGCACATGTATGTATGTGCGAGCAAATGAGCACAACTATATGTTGAAGATGTAATAGGTTTCGCAGGCGAGCATGGATGCAAACTAGGATGTAACAACATGAGGGAAGTGCATGTGTGCGCACGTGTCTGTACACATGTGGTGCGAGCGTGTGACACGCGGGCAACAGAGCGTTAAGACATGCGTGTGGGCAGCAAGCGGCCAATATCGAGGCATGTGGTCATCTTTAACCAAACCTGAATTGGTTAAAGAATTAAAACATGATTTGGTCATTATCCTATCAAAATATGAAGATAATTTGAATAAAATTTTGAAATGAATTATGATACAATAAATTATAATTTTAAATTACTAAAAAGTTGATAAAATAGGCATCACACTACACGATGCATTTTAAGGGATATGCCGCAATAGCTATAGTAGAGTACAATTCAATTGTCAAAACTAAGAGCTATAAAATAACATACAAAAAATGTAAATTAAAAAGTAATGTAAATTAGATTAATTAAGAATAAATATATACAAAGAGTAATGCTCACCTTACAATAATAAATGAACACATAAATCTTTATTGTTGTTAAATTAATTGGCAAATAACATATAACATATTATAGGAGAATTATATTTTATCGTATATGATACCTTAGTGTGCAAGCATCATTGCTTATAAAATTTGTATATATATATCTAAAGTATGGGCAAAAAGTATATCGAGGGAGGTTAAAATTATTAGATTACTATACTAAATATAAAAAATATTAAATTTTGTTGTTTATATAGAGAAATCTCAAATTTCATAGGAGCCCTCCTTGACATAATCTGGTTCCACCCCTACTTGCGCTGTATGTTTTTTTTGAAGTTTCATGAAAGTGAAGATTAGAACTAATTAATAGTGCTAGATTCATTGATGATAGATGTTTGGTTAGCATCAACATACATACCACCTAATTCTTATGTAAATGTATTTATGAATTGAGTGGTATATATGTAAATCTTCGAAAAAACTAATGCGTTATAATAATAGAAATTGAAGCTAATAATGAATATTCAAAAACTCATATCTTTAACGCAGGAAAATATTTCTCATCCTCGATTAGCATGACACTCTTATCCTTCTCATTCAAGCCACAACTTTACATGTCAAAGGAGAATACTTAGGACTGTAAACGAGACAAGCTTAAATGAGTTTAAGCTTGGCTCGTTTTTAAAACGTGTTTGAAATTGCTAGTAATAGTGCGTTCGTGTTTGTCTTGATTTACAAATTAATTCTTGTTTATGTTCGGCTCAAAATTGACCCGTTTAAATTAAGTAGAAAAATAAATAAAAGATATAGGATTTGAACCTGCATCATTTTTAATAAAAAAAACATAGAGCCTTATGATCACAAGAGCTATAGTGATTTCAACTTAGATATAAATATATATAATATATTATTATATAAATAATATATATAGTTTTCTTATTTCGGGTTAAAAAGAGATGAACACGAACAACACTCGTTTATAATTCGAGCAAAAAAAAATTATCTGTGTTCGGCTCGTTTACTTAACAAACTGTTCGAACATTAGCTACTTAACGAGGCCGATATGAGATGATGGTCAATAATGAGTTTTTTTAATGAAATGAGTCATTATGTTCCACATTTATTAGCAATGGAAAGTTTTTTTTTCTAAATTATTATGTAACAAATTCTGTCATTTACTTTATTTGAAATTTGATTTTGTGTGAATCATACTTTTGGATCAAAGAAAATAGAAATTTTATATTTTTTAGCCCCATCCCTAGATATTTAAATATCTCCTTAGAGCGGGTCCGATATCAGGGCTGATATTTCACCGTTGTTAACGGAACAGAACCACATAAATGTGAGAAAAGAGCGTGAAGGGCGACGCGAAGGGGTGAGGCTTTGAAGGGATCGCGTTTGAGATACAGAGATAGAGATCTATATATTGAGAGCAATGGGGAGATGGGGATGGTGAGAACGGAGAAAGAAACCGAGAGTTGTTCTACGGCAACATTAGGTTTTCTAACCGACTTAGGTATTTCCATCATTCTCTCTTCTGTTTCTTCTGCAGATTTTATTCTTTTATTTTAATGTACTTCCGTTCTGTGTGGATTTGTTGGCACTTTCTGCTTTGATTTTGCCTTTTTTTTTTATAATCTCTTTTTATTTTCCCTAGAAGTTTGGGTTGTATGATCTTTATTTGGCTTTGTTAGGTCGTTTTCAAAATTTGAATTCTTTGGAGATGTTTCGCTTTCAGAATTCGAATTCTTTGGTTCTGATTGGGGATTTTATTCTGAGCTCTTCCTGTGAGATGGTGGAGAATTTTTTTTTGCCACTTTTAGGGTTGTTAGCTATGATTCTATATTTTCAGAGAAAGTTGTTTCAGATTGTTTTATTTTTAAAAAATTTACATACAAAACACCCAATGCCAATGGATTTACATACTAACACCTAAATTTCAATTTTATGAAAGTCAAATTAAACCAGGTAGCAGAATTCGATGTCAATTGAAACCAACTAGAATCTTGGTGAATAAATATTAATAAAAAATCCAATTGTCTGAACTGCTTTTAATCAATCATTTGGAAATGTATGATCATGTAGACTGCTCCTCGCATTCTGTTGCAGAAAATAAAGATTTATAATTTATCACTTCATAACACATGATAGATAATACGTTCAAATTTAATATCTATCTATCTTTTAATTTTACGAGGGTTCTAACTCAAGCTTATGGTGGCAGATGTTACATGTTTAATTTCAGCCTTTAAAATTCTTTAAACTATGAATATACTAGCTCTTTGATTGAAATCATTCTGTAAACAATTTTGTGCTCTTCTTATATGTAATTGACCTCATTCTTAATTATTTGTTTATATATGGCTTTGTACCAGCATTCGATTAATAAAAATATTTCGGTTAGTTTTATATCCTTAGAAAAGAATAAACATAAAAAAGAACTTAATTTTTTTCTTCTCAAATGAAAAAAATTTATTCAATACATTGACAATTTTTATTCTAAGTTCCCCCTAGTGGGGATGAAATTTAATTTCTAAAGACAACCCACGTGGATTATTATCATGAAACTAGTGTTATTTTGGAAACTCTCAGTGATGTTAAATTTCTTATTGTCTTGACGCGGTGGAGAAGCTTGAAGTGAGAAAAAAACTGCAGCCTTGGGCTTTGAAGAGAACTTGGCGAGGAATAAATGGAGTGAATCTGCTGCTGTGCGGGTTCCCTTTGTGTGCTCTTTGTTAGGAGTGTCTCTTTGAAGAGCTTTCCTCTGTGTTGCTCGTTTTCTTGTTGATGACACTATTCACGCTCAACACACCATTTAAGATGTTGAATCTAAATTTGTCCGATCACACCGAAGGGATAGAGCCTGGGACCGAGGGAGGGAAAGAGGAAGAGAGAGGGAGAAGAAGAGGAGGAAAGCAAGAATTGCTCCATTAGGGCAAAGATGGGTGTTCCTGGGCTCTTTGGATCCTTTCATTCTTTGGAAAATAGAGGTTTCAAGAGAGGGGAAGGGGAGAGTTCTCCCAACATGAGAGGTTGAGAGCGAGGAAAGCCTAAGGACCTTTAATACATGCATGGGTACTCAATTTATAGTATATAAAAAGGAGATATACAATATTATATTTTCACCCTTCCTTTATGAAGGATATTTTAGGGTATTTTAGACTTCATATCTTGGATCGTCAGATTGTCACAAGTAGGGGTGTAAACGAACCAAACACGAACGAACATAGCTTGTGTTCGTGTTTGGTTCATTTGAAATTTAGTTTGTTTGAAATAAGCTCGTATTTGAAATTGTTCGTGAAGTCACTGTTCGTGTTCGTTTTTTAACGAACGAGCCGAACACGAGCTGTTCGCGAACGACGAGCGACTTGATAATATCTAATATTAATATATATAAATAATATATTATATTAATTATATAACTTATATTATATAAATATATAATATCTATATTAGTATATTACTAATATAGTATATTAATATATTATTATTATTAATTTATTATATATTATAATTAATAAAATTTAATTTTTTAAAATACCATAAATTTGTTATATATAATTATTTTAAATTATTTCACATTTCGAACAATAAAGATTCGAATATGAGCGAACACCTCACTGTTCGTATTTGGTTCATTTAACTAACCGAATGAAAAAAAAATTGTTCGTGTTCGTCTCATTTACTTATCGAACGAATCGAACACGAACTCTTTGACGAACCAAACACGAACTGTTCACGAACAACGAGCTTTTTTGATAGCCCTAGTCACAAGATCCATGCAGAACAATTTTTGGTGTACAATAGTGAATTATTCTCTTTTTTTCCTATGCTTTTTTTTGTCTGTCTAGTGTTTACTTACATAAATTTGGACACCGCAAGATTTATATTTATGATTTGTCTTGTTATTATTATTCTTACGTACTCTATTTAGCTTGTGTAAATATTTTGATTCTATTTCATTTATAAGGATTATAACTCTCAAGATGCTAGTCAATCTATCATAGGATGCTATCATGTTCTACAAAAATGACATGTCTCCTAGAGTTAGTGTTCTATCTTACAGTCAAGATTAATGAAGAGAGTAGAAATGTTGATAAAATGCTTCAAATATTTAGCATAAATTTAATAATGATGACAAAGATTGTCAAGAAAATTAGCCAATGGCTTGCATGGCCTGCCACATGCATCAGAGTAATGGTGGGAGGATGGATTTTGCAGATTGTAATGTGTTTTGCAGATTGTTTCCATTCATCTGCAATATAATATATAGGATGCACTTATAAATTTTAGCAATATTTATGTACATACCTATATATTTACATATTCCGCACCTAAACTTCAATTTTTACATATACATCTCTTTACCTACACATGAAAAACAATATATTCTACTTTTTAAAAGTTAAAATAATAATATTTTTGATATGATATATAAGATTTAGGTGGTATAAATGTAAAAAGTAAAATCTAGGTCTCACATATGTGAATACTTAATAATTTGGTTGTATATATTTAAATGCCCCTAAATTTTCTTTTTAGATCTTCATAGTTGTTTAAATTGCCAAAATACAGATTGAGGGTTAATTTCATGCAACTAAACTAAAATAAAATCAACATTAAGGGAGGGCTAAGGAAGTAGCTTGTCTTGTTATTTGAAGAGATCTAGTGGACCTGAGAGTAGTGATCTTAGGAGCTAAATATTGATCCATTAGAGAGATTGCCATAATGATGATGATGATTCGGTGCATGATTAAATGGAGAATGTCCAATGATGGCTGCTGCTATTGATGATGATGGCGGTTTGGCTCCTTATATGACCATTTGGTCTGTTTATTTTTATTTTCTTTTTTTGAATGATTTACATACATGCCGCTCAATTCCAATGTATTTACATATTTAACACCTGAAATTCAATTTTTAGATGCATACCATCTTGCATGAAAAGGTGAATTTAACTTTTTTAAAAAGTTGAAATGGTGGCATTTTTGTTGTGATATGGAAGGTTTGAGTGGTATAAATGTAAATGTTAATCTTTAGGGGTTGATATGTAAATCCTAAAGAATTGTGTTGTACATATATAATTTTTATTTTTGTTTGTACATTCTATAAAAAATCTCATAAATTTTGTAATTCATTCTTTTTTTTTTCACCAACAAGAATTACTTGACTTGAGATAATCACATGCTACAGGAAAACAAACTTATAAGAATGTCAAAGAACTGCTTCATTATGAGCAGTATGAAGATTCAGGACTCCTTCACTCCTGCTGAACTGAATAATGGCCTTACAACTCCATCCACTCTATCCATACCTGAGGAGCTGATATGTGTAACGCAAAAACTGATGAATTTCATAACAAGTGATGTCGAAGATGTCACGAGACAATGGTTAACTATCGCAAACATCTTAGCTTCCACAGACACCGAGGACTGCCTTAATTGTCTTCTTCAGTTAAACATGGTTCGCTTTCTAAATCAGTGGCTGCAAGAAGCTGCAAAATCTGGCAATGACACGACAATTAATGAAGGAGTGATAAATGCATTGTTACAATCAATAGAAAATCACCCTCTTTGTAAGGAAAAATTGAATTCTTCAGGAATGTTAATAACTATCAGGG